>PVJS01007323.1:0-56537 GCA_004027185.1 Glis glis
GGGGCTGGAGGTGTAGCTCAGAGGTTAAATGCCCCTGGGTTCAATCCCTAGGGCAAAAAAGAAGAAAGAGGAGGAGGAGGAAGAATCCAAGAAGAAGGAGAAGAAGAAGGAGGAGGAGGAGGAGGAGGAGGAGGAGGAGGAGGAGGAGGAGGAGGAGGAGAAGGAGAAGGAGAAGAATCCAGTTCCCTTAATATTAGGTTAAGGTCCTTGGGTGTAAAAAGAGAAGTTTCTGAACAGTAAAGCCAGCTACCAGTGATTTCCCTTCCTGGGTTATCTTCTCTGCATCCTGTGACATCCTCTTATTGTTCATCGCTGTATTCTATGGCAATGATGTCCCTGATTGTGTCTTAGTCTTAACCTCCTGAAAGAAAATCTCATGTCTTGTGTATCTATGTTTCCCCCTGTGTTTGGAGCAGGGCCTGGGACAGAGTAGATGCTCCACCATGGAATTGAATTTCCTGCCTTGGTGCCTCCATCTTTGGCAAACTGTACTCCTCTTGGCTCCTCCCTTTTGGGGCTCCGTTTACCTTTTGGAAAGACAGCATGTAAGGGGCCTGGCACATAAGAAGGGTCTCAACAAACCTTCCCCCGTTTTAGGGAAACTAAAACTCGTTAGTATATTTCCACACATATGCTACTTTTTTGCAAATTATTTTAGTGAATCTCACACAAATAAAACATAGTAATGTTAGTCCCTGCTTCAGTGTTCTTGAGCCTGTGACAAGACTATTGCAAAGGGGACAGGTTTTTTTTTTTTTGGTACTGGGGATTGAACCCATGGGTGTTCTACCTCTGAGTTATACCCCCAGCCCTATTTTTTTTTATTATTTTGAAACAGGGTTTCACTAAGTTGCTGATGGTCTCACTAAGTTGCTGAGGCTGGCCTTGAACTTGTAATTCTCCTGCCTCTGCCTCCCAGGTATTGGAATTACAGGCTTGTGCCCCCATGCCCAGCTAGGGGAAACAATACTTTGACCCCACAAATTCCCTTTATTCCATTCTTCATGAAGTCTTGGATGCCACTAAAGCCCTGATGTTTAATAACTTGTGCTTTTGAAGCTGCATATCAGGAGAGACGGGCTTCAGAGAAATCACAGACAGGAAAGCCTCTCTATTCCAGCTCTGTTCTTATTCTGCATCCGGCCTGCAGCCCCCGCCACGACTCATTTCTATCTGCAATGGTAAACGTGCTGGGGCTACCTGTGGACAGACACCCAGGCCAGGAAAGGCAGTATTTGTGCAGTTGTCTTCTAATAAGGTCAAAGGCGCAATGTATTATGCAGCTCTGCAGGCAGCCAGGCTCATTAGAGCAGGAGTGGGTTGTGGGACCTGCGTGGGAGATGCAGAGGTGGGGTTTCATTTGGGGTCTGTGCCTAGTGGGTGTCCTGGGCTCTCTCGGCAGAACATGAGCCGGGGGTGGGAGGAACACTGAAGAAGCCAGCCCGGAGCATCTGGGAGCCCCGCAGGGCCCTTTGCCCTTCTCAATCCGTGTTTTGATTTCTACCCGGTGCTAACTAAAGCTGGAAGCAAAGCGAAATGCAAAGCCCCTTGTGCAGTTCGCAAAGCCCATGCTCCCCTCTCCAGGTCCTGCTGCTTCTGCCTCCCAGGTTGGCTGGCGTTTCCTGCAGAGGAAGGTGAGCCGGAGCAGAGCCCGGGTTGTATGCTGGTGTGCTTCATGAATAGCGAGAGGCAGGAGCTGAGGGCCGAGCCTGACAGGCTGACAGGCCTGATTGCCATTTGCATGCACGGCGCTAGGCAAGTGGAAGTGACTGAGAGATTGATTGATTTGTTTTGCTGAGGCTCCTTTGTGGGCTTCTGGGTGGATTTCTGGCCCCACCTCTCTGCCTCAAAGCCCTTGCTTTGCCTGCTGTTGCTTTTTTATTTAGGGGTAATGAAAATTTGTTATAAGCCTTCCCTTTCATCTGTACGTGGCAGGCTGTCACAGAGAAACGAGCCATTCTGCAGCCTCGCTCCTGTCCAAATTGCTAAATGTTTTTTTTCCAATTGCTTCCCTAATGGGCCAGGATAATGGGAGCGGCATGCTCTCTGCCCACGCCGGAGATGCCAGCATGTTTGTCCAGCGCACATGTGCGGTGGGCACCCGGCCCCTTCTGTCCACGGCGGGGCCAGTTCCTGGCAGTGCAGCGCCCGCCTGTGCACCTGCCCCTTACCCTTAAGGCCGCCGGGGCTCCGCACCTAGGGAGGGTGGACTCTGGCCCGCCAGGCCATCTGTGCAAGGTGGCCATCCCGGCAGGTGAGGCTCTGTGGAGGGGCAGGTGATCCAGGCTGGAGTCCCAGACCCTGGTGAACTCAATGTCCAGGCCAGGCCAGCTTTTTATGGACTCCAGTTGCTGCTTTTCAGAGGGGCGGGCTCCCGAGCTCCCCACGGCCGCCCGTCCGTGCGCTGGAAGCTCAACTGTGGCTGACCCACAGCTTTATGAGCCCGAGTGCTTATCCAGGCACAGAAGTGAGGAGGTTGTGTGTGATAAGAAAATAATTTGCCAAAACTGCAACAATAAAGAGGGCCTGGTGGGATCTCTTACGGTATGAATAGCCCCGAGCAGCTGCAGATTTCTCTCTGCTTTCACAATTATTTTCATTTTTATAACAACTAAAAGCTAAATGCCTTGTACAAGCCTGGTGAATCTTGCTTCGGCTTCCAATCCGGTGGATTTCTCTCTCTCTCTCTCTCTCTCTCTCTCTCGGAATCTTAACATCCACGCAGCCTGGACAGAATGTTCTTTGGCATGGTGGCTTCAGCCGCTCTGTCCTTGGCTTGCTGACAGCTGCTCGGCTCAGCTCTGATGCTGCGCTCCCCAACAATCCCCCAGTGCAGAGAGCTCCAGCCGCCCCTCTGCGGCTCCGGAGCAGGTGCTACCACTGCTGAGTGCCGGGGCAGGGAGTCTTCCTCGGAAGCCAGTGCCTTTGAAGCTGCAGTCGCTCTGCTGACAGATGACACGTGTTGGGCTTGAGCGCAAAGAAGGCAAATGCGGACCTGTCTCCTCAGACGCCACAGCACATCCCGAAGGAGCCACCAGCACTTAGCGCATACTTGCCATCTTTCTTTGGTGGTTGAGTAACATTATGAGCGTTTGCACTTATTAAACATCCTGTGCAAGCAGGTAGTGAGCATCCTAGATACCTAGTCTGTGTCGCGTAAGACTGGAATGTTGGATGGAGCAGGTCCTGCTCCTCCATCCATTCCTTAGGACCTGTCCGACCCTAATCCCTATTTTCTTTGTGAGAGGGGGATAGAGTCACACTCCCCTCAGTGGACTGTAGGTGCTGCTATTAATTAAATGAGAAAATAAACACAGAGCACCTGGCAGGGTGCTTCGTACCGTATTAATACGTGGCGCTCAGTACAGGTTACGCATAATTATTAGGGCCAGTCTTTTCCGAGTGCTTTCAGACTCTACATGTGTAACACAGAAAGAGAGCATGAGAAAGCTCGTCCTAACTAGTGCGTTAAAGGATGAAGGTGGAGCTGCGTTGGAGGCTGGGGTCAGCACTTGGGGCAAGTTTCCCAAATTCACCTCATGCATGGAATCTTTTGAGACACGTAATAAAAATAACAACCTCAGGATCTTCTTTCTCCTTGAGATTATGAGTTGTTCAGTCTGAATCCAGGCCGTGGGAACCAGAAAAAGTTTTTAAAGCTATGAGGACACATTTATGCAGGTGACGTCCGACCAGCACTGTCCCAAAGAAATATGATGTGAGCCTCATGTGCAATTTACAGTTCTCTAGTCGCCATCTTATAAAACATAAAGCAAAATAGGTAAATTAATATCGATAATATATCTTATTTAACCCAATATACCTAAAATAGTATATTTCAATATGTTATCAGTATATTTTTTTGTGTGTGTATGTGTGGTACTGGGGATCGAACCCAGGGGCATTCTACCTCCAAGATACACAACCAGACCTTTTTATTTTTATTTTTGAAACAGGGTCTCACTAGGTTGCTGAGAGTCTCTCCATGCTGATGAGTCAGGTCTCGAATCTGCGATGCTCCTGCCTCAGACTCTCAAGTACTAGGATTACAGGCGTGTGCCACCAGGCCCAGCTCAATATAAAATTTTTAATGAGATATTCTAAATTCCTTTTTTTCAAATTAAGCCTTCAAACTCTAGTGTGTATTTTCCACTTATAGCATGGCTTAATTTGGATGCTAAAATCTCATCAGAAATATTTGATCTCCATTTAATTGAAAGGGTACAATTCAAATCCAAGTTGTTTCAAATGTGCTTAAAAGTTTCCCAGTGACTGAACAATTAGTGTTTAAATGAAACCAAGTTTAAACAAAATTAAGAATTCAATTCCTTAGTCCCATTGGCCACATTTCAAGTCCTCGGTAGCCACATGTGGCCAGTGGCTACCATATTGGACAGCACAGATTTAGACAATCAAGATTTTATGGTCATAAAGATTCTTTCTCTTTTATTATATTAAGACTTTAGAGTAGAGGGAGGTTGTATCAAGGAAGGATAGCAGTCAGAGAGCAGAAGCATTTCGTTGGAGCAGAAATTGTATGTCAGGAGCAATGGAAAATAAATTTTGTAAAGGGTAAAAATTCAAATTTTAGGCAGACATTATAAAACAAGTTCAGACTTTATTGAAGAGCTGATGGGAATCAAAGATGATATCTGAGTAATGCAGTGACATGGACAAAGCATTGTTATAAGATTAACTTTGAGTAGATTTTTTGGAACAGGTCAATAATGGACATGAGTGAGTGAGTAGGATTAATTGATAGAAGTAATAATTGAAAGGGACCCAAATGAAAAATACAGTAAAATAAAAATGAAATATTTCTGGGAGAGAGATTGGGAGAAGAGGGAGAATTCCAAGGTGCTTTTTAAGTTTTTAAGTAAATGAATAAATATAATGATGGAAATAGGAAAATGTGGGAGGAAGGCTGGTTCTGGAGAAAAGATGAACTTGGTTTTGATTTTAGGATTTGGACTTGATGTGAAGTTATCCAAATAAATGACTGTGCACTAATCAGCATGTATATAACATAGAACAGGCAGAGCAGGGCAGAGAGCTAAGAGGCAAACATTAAATACACAGATCCAGCACATAGAAGCAAGTTATCTATAATAGCAGAGAGAAGCCACGCGTGATGGCACACGCCTGTAATCCTAGTACTTGGGAGGCTGAGACAGGAGGATTGCAGGTTCATGGCAAGCCTCAGCAATTTAACAAGGCACTTCACAACTTGATGAGAACCTGTTTCAAAATAAAAAAAAAATAGGGCTGGGGATGTAGCTCAGAGGTAGAATGCCCCTGGGTTCAATCTCCAGTAACACACACACACACACACACACACACACACACACACACACAAACACACACACTAGCAGAAAAAGAGAGTGCCATGAAAACCCTTAGGAGCAAAGAGTTTCCTATAGAAATGATGCATAGAGGCCAAAGAGAATGATGACTGAGAATTGGAATTGAGGTTGAAGATTACGATGCCCATATAAATATGGAGAGATCATTGGCAGTGGATGATGGGATGGATGAAATATTGTCAGGTGTTAGAGAGTGAGAAGGTGGTGAGAAAATGAAATTTTCTTAAAAGGTCGATAAGTCAGTAGAAGGTAGTAGACATGACCTCTGTATTCAATGGACTATGGGCATAGCATGTTTCTCCCAAAGTCATTTGATGGTAGGGATATTAGGCAGAGAGGGAGGGAGGGGAGCGGGGAGGATGTAATCTGGGTGTAAATAAAACTTTCACCATCTTCACTAACTTCTCTATTAACTTTCTCTACATGAGGTAGTTCCTTTCTAGAATTTTTCAGGGGTCCACACAGTATACCTAAGCCCCCAGGAGCTTTTATAATTTGCTTTCTCTATTATTAGGTTTACCTTTATCATTCAGAAAGGTAGCTGTTACTTATAAGATTCTTAAAATAAGATTCTAAAGTTCCTTTTGTTATATATTCATTCTTTCTTTTGACACACTTTTTATAGTGTTCCTGTTCTATACCCTGTCTCAGAAACTCAAGATAAAGCAGTGGACAAGACAGAGAAGGTCTCTTCCTTCACAGAGTTGCTATTTTAGTGGGATGGAAAGATAATAAGCCTGCAATATAAGGTAAGTTCATGAATAATATGGTTTTGAGGCTGGGAAGCTAGTTTCTTTTAGGTAATGTGAAAAGTAATTTGAAGTATTTTGGTCCCTTCCAAGGAACCTTTCCTTAATGCCTTTGAAGAGATAATAAGATTAACTCTTTCAGCTTGAGACAAACTTCCTGTGTACAGCAAAAAACAAGTCCAAAGGCCGGCAATTGGAAGGAGCTCGGCCTGACATGTTCAAGGAGATGAGGGGAAGCTAGTGTAGCTGGAGTCTAGGGAGCAAGATAAAGAAAGAAAGGAAATTTTATGAGGTAGCCAGGGACAGCAGGCCAAGGAGCCTGAGCTTCAGAAGCAATAGGAAGCCACTCGAGGGTTTTCAGAAATGAAGCAAAGCCGGGCATGATGGTGCACGCTTGTCGGGCTTGGTGGTGCACGCTTGTAATCCCAGTGCTTGGGAGGCTGAGATCAGAGGATCCGGGTTCGCGGCCAGCCTCAGCTACTTAATGAGGCCCTCCTCAACTTAGTGAGACCCTGTTTCAAAATAAAGAATAAAAACTGGGCTGGGGGTGTAGCTCAGAGGTAAAATGCCTTGGGGCTCAATCCCCAGTCCTGAAAAAAAAAAAAAAAGAAATGAAGCAACATGGCGTGTCTGTGTTAAGATGATACTGGCCACCCTGGGCTAGTGGAGGGGATAGTGGGTGACAAAAGTAGAAGCCATTGGGGCGTTAAAAGCAGGAGGATGGCACGATTGCCTGGGTTCCATGTGGGGATAAGATTATGGTGGGACTGGGAAACAGGGATAGAAGCAGGGAGGGTAATTCAGGGGTACTGTAATCACAGAGTGAGAAAGATGAGGGTTTACACTGAGGGAGAGGCAGATGGGGGGTAAAGTGAACAGATGTAGGATACAGATGAGAGTGGAGTCAACAGGGTGGGCTGGGGTTGGATGTAGGAGTCAATAAGGACTCCGCCATGCTTTATTTCAGCCAACTGATCAGGTGTTTGTATCTCATACTGAGATGGGGACAAGCCCATGGTAAGTGCTCTTAGCATTGTGACTTCTGTCCCACCACAACCAAGAGAGGCCCGTTGTTTCCAGAAATCAACCAGGGTTCCTAAAACTAAAGGAATAAGCAAAATTAAAAAAACAGATAACAACAAAAATAGCAACAACAAAAAACCCCATGATATTCCAAATGGGTGAAAAAAATATATCTAACAAAGGTGATAAGAATAAGAAGGTCTACGACATTATTATCTCAGTATTTGTGAATATTTAAATATATATATATATTATATATATATATATATAATAAAAAGTTTCTTAAAAAAGAAATGGCATGAAATCTTCCTTTAAGACAACAAAGACCAATGAGAGAAACAGGACTCTTTCCCTGATCTTTGAAATCAATACCTGCTAAGAAGATTGCTTGAGGTACCAGGTGAGAAAGGTCACCCCCGCAGCCCACCAGGGCACCTTCAAGGGAGAACAGCAGCTGCGGTTTAGCAAGTCCACACACTGCACCCCAGCTCATGTCTAGAAGGGAAAAAATTAATAGCAGGGGAATTAAATGGCTACCAATCTGTGAGCACCCAGTCCTAATATGTTTATTGATTTTGGGTTCCAGTTTAGTGCTCAAGCTGTCTCTATCCATCAAACTTTCCACAAAAGGGCATAGATCATCCTGGAGGGGGGCGTGGTTCCACTGCTGGGACTAGAGTTGGAAATGTGGAGACTGTGGGTTCTAGTCCACACTCCACACAGATCCATGTGGGGCTTAAGCAGCAATCTGTTAATTGCTTTTGTGTCCTTGATAAAGATGAGAGTATTTACACAGAAGAGGGAATTTTAAGCCACAAAATCAAGGGACAAAAATGACACCCCACTACTAGCATGAAACACACACACACACACACACACACACACACACACACACACACACACACGGTTCTTCCTAATTTTCAGATAACTTTGCATCTCAAAGGAGACTTGAGAGTATGGGTGAAAGATGGATAAAGTTTATCTTATTCTCTCCTCAAAGGCATTAAGGCTTCCTCAGTTCAGAATATTTCATGCATTAGGATGAGGAAGGAAATTTCCTATGATCTTCTTCTAATAAAACAGCTCACCTTGTGAAAGGTCCCCACGGTGAAGGGATTTGGGACATTATAACATGAGAGGTTATTAGTGGAGATGTATCTCTAAAGGAAAATATTGTGTGTCTATACCAAAGTTTTGTGATCCATTCATCTGTTGACAGACACCTAGGCTGGTACCATAATTTGGCTGTTATAAATTGTGCTGCTATGAACATAGATATGCAAGCATCATTTTAATATTCTGATTTCATTTCCTTTGGGAAGATGCCTAGGAGTGCTATAGCTGGTTCCTATGGTAGTTCTATTCCCAGTCTTCTGAGAAACCTCCACACTGATCTCCACAGTGGCTGCACTAGTTTGCAGTCCCACCAACAGCATTTATGTCCTTGATGATTGCCATTCTAACTGGAGTTAGATGGTATCTCAGTGGAGTTTTAATTTGCATCTCCCTAAATGCTAAAGATGTTGAGCATTTTTTTTTCATATATTTGTTGGCCATTTGTTTTTCTTCTTTTGAGAAGAGTCTATTTAGTTCAGTTGCCCATTTTTTGATTGGGTCATTATTTTTAATGTTAACTTTTTTAAGCTCTCTATATTTTGGATATTAGGCGTTTGACAGATGGGTAGGTGGTGAAGATCTTCTCCCATTCTGTGGGCTCTCTTTGTAGATTCTTGATGGTTTCCTTTGCTATGCAGAAGCTTTGTAATTTAATGCTATCCCATTCATTAATTCTTGTTTTAACTTCCTGAGCTTTTTGGGTCTTATTGAGAAAGTTTCTACCTGTACCTATATGTTGGAGTGTTGGTCCTATAGCCTCTTCTGCCATAAAGAAGAACAAAATCACACCATTTGCAGGAAAATGGATAGAACTTGAGAATATTATGCTAAGTGAGTACAGCCTGTCTCAAAAAGCAAGAAGATGTATGTTCTCTCCTATATGTGGATGCTCGAGAAATAATCAGAAATAAAGGCAACATCAGGTAGATGGGCAGAGACTCCAGGGAGTGACTGAGGGGATTAGGGAAGAGAGGGGGACAAAGTCATGAAGAATGCAATAGTTGAAGCAATGCTATGAATATGTACAGAATTACCAATTCCAATCTCAAAGACATGCAGGGGGAGGCTAAAGGGGGAACCCGGTGTGGAGGGCACCAAGAGTTGTGTGCATGTATTTTTCTGCCACTCTGTACCCCAATGTGATATAAAATTACAGTGCACCAAATAAAAAAATCCCCTGTAAAACATTAATGCCATTTTTGAGGGGTCAAGGTTGTGAATGCAGCAGTAATGGATAGTCATTGTAAGTTAACACTTATGAGCTAGAAAATAGTTTTGCTTTGTTTGATCTTAGTAGGCTAGACACATCCCAAGAAGTTATAAAATTATATCCTTTGTATCAAATTGGCCCCATTGCCGTATGCCTTGACATCTAACCAGAAACATTTCTTATCTTCAGTGATCAAAATTTGATTTGGGGAGTTGGGCGTGGTGGCGTATGCTTGTAATCCCAGTACTTTGGGAGGCCGAGACCGGAGGATCCGGGTTCGCGGCCAGCCTCAGCTCTCTCTCTCTCTCCTTAGTGAGGCCCTCCGCAACTTCGTGAGACCTGGTTTCAAAATAAAGTATAAAAAATAGGGCTGGGGGCGTAGCGCAGAGGTAGAACGCCCCTGCGTTCAATCCCTGGTACCGCGAAAAAAAAATTGATTTGGGGAAAGTATTTGGCAATATGTATTATGAGTCTTAAAAATGCTCATACTCTTTGACCACTCATTTAAGTAATTAGACACCTGGCTTAAGATTTAAATGTAAAGATGTCTAATGGAACATTAGTTACAGGAAAAAAACATCCTGGAAACATTTTTCTTTTTTTTTTTTTGCGGTACCAGGGATTGAACGCAGGGGCGTTCTACCTCCGCGCTATGCCCCCGGCCCTATTTTTTATACTTTATTTTGAAACCGGGTCTCACGAAGTTGCGGAGGGCCTCACTAAGTAGAGAGAGAGAGAGAGAGAGAGAGAGAGAGAGAGAGAGAAAGAGAGAGAGCTGAGGCTGGCTGCGAACCCGGATCCTCCGGTCTCTGCCTCCCAAAGTACTGGGATTACAAGCGTGCGCCACCATGCCCAGCTGTGGAAACATTTTTCTTGAGATTTTGTAATAGTAGATGACTTGTTGGAAAACTTATCATACATGAATATGATAGAATAGTATAGAGTCATCAATAGTGTTTGGTGAGTATAATTAATGATTTAAGTCATGGGAAATTGTCCCTTTTGCAATTATACAATTAAGTAAAAAAAGCAAGACACAAAAGTGCATATATACCTATAAATGTGTGTATATAGTATTGCTCAATTATATGAAAATAAATATATATGTTTATAGTAAGTATATATACACAGATGACATACACATGATTATAATATATAGGTCTGCTTTATATGTATTAACAGAACATATATGTGTCTGTATGCTTGTACACATATGTGTAATAAATAGTTCATCTATAGATTTATATAAGTATAATATAATTTATTTCATTAGTATAATACAAAATATTTGATGTTATATTTTATTTTGTATAATTCAGTTTACAAATATAGTATAGTACCTAATATTCCTACATATGCAAATATCCTTAGATGATGAAATCATGAGTATATTTTTCTTTATGTTTCAAATTTTCAGAAATGAGCATGTTATTTATACAATAAAATACTATCATTTATTTTTAAAACACTAATAGCACTACCATGAGAAAATGCTGTGAAGTCAAGCTTTGGAGGCACCGACCTCAAACGTGCACCTCGGTTACAGGTGCATTTGTATGTGCACATGTGTGTATATGTCTAACATCAGAATTTAGCAAGACAGATTGGTGCCTCATCTCTGCAAAGCCAGTTCCATTTGCTCAAGGAGAATATGCCTTGTTTATGCTGCAGGCAAAACAACTATGTTTAACAAAAAAAGAAGAAGAACTCAGGTCTATTGTGAAAACGAGCCATTTATGGCAGTGGTGGTGTTTTCCCAGCCTAATAGCACCTTTCAGACTGAACTTGGGCTTTTCTAGGCATTTCTGACAGCTGCAGAATGATCATGTATGTATGGTGTGTGTGTGTGTGTGTGTGTGTGTGTGTGTGTGTGTGTGTGTACACGTGCTGGTATAAGGTTGTATATTGGGGAACATTGCATATTTCTGTACCATGGGGAATACAAAATGGGGGTCAAGTGAACCTCATGGCTTGGTGTGGGTAGTGCCATCTGGAAGACCATCTCTGCTGAGCAACATCAGCTTGTTGGTAGGTACTCTGGAATCTTTTTGTTCTAATAACTAAAGAATGAATGAATATTCAGTTAAGGTAGTTTCTTCCTCTTTCTACTTATCCACTTGTTTTGGTGGGGAGCAGTGCATATCTTCCTGCACAAGGGAAGTGGTCAGGGAACCCCCATCCTTGTAGTCCAGAGACAGGTATACAGGGACACCCTGGATATTTTAATCAGTCCAATAATTATCAGCTCCTCCCTATATATGAAAGCAAACACTAGCATTCCCGGTATTATTTTGTTGATATTAGATAATCATGGTTTCCCTGATTAGATTTGGTCCTTATAAAAACTATGAGGAAATGTTTGCCACAGACTGCCATCTATGGCAGGAAAGAAGCTTGGAGCAAATTTGGTGGCAAAACAGGTATAATGGCTTGGATTTAGAACGTCCCCTAGCCCCCATGGAAACAAGGCAGCAATATTGGAAGTGGGGCTTGGTTGCTAAGGAGGGGCCCCTGGGGGTGGGGCCTTGGGGATTATATAAAGTCCTTGCTCCCCCTGCTTGCTCTTTCTTGCTTCTGGCCTCCATGGTGTGAGAGCAGGGCCTTGCTCTCTCCCTCTCTCTGCTTCCCACCACCATGCCCTGAGCTCCACAGACCTGGCCTAACATGGACTGAACCCTGAAATCTCCAAAAACTGTGAGCAAATAGATCTTTCTCCTTCTAAGTTGTGTGATCAGTTGTTGGGGGTTGCAGCAGTGAGAATGATGATGGAGACAACAGGTTACACACTCTCCTTCACATATAGCCAAAGAGCTTCTGCTAGAGCCATTTCCCTGATGCCATGTGTCTCCGTTCCCCTGCATCTTCAGAGTTTCAAATTTTGGCGGCCTTCCCTTGATGGAAGAAACTGGGAAGTAGCTCCTGCTATTTTTCCTTGGCTCATCAGCATCACTCTGTATATCACCGAGCAGCTGAGACTGTGGCTCATGGAGCTGTTTGGGTCCTCTCCCTCTGGGGTGGCTGGTGGGATGGCTGGAGAAATCCATAAGGTGGTCTAATGCAAAACCCAAGTCTGCTTGGCTAGCTTGACACTTCCACTTATTAATGAAAAATCTCTTTGATAGTCCACAAAGTATCCCTTCTGGGCCATCTTTGTTTAAACTTAATACTTCCTGTATTAAATCTTATAACAGTCATCACGAGGAAAGTTGAATGCTAAAGAATTCAGAATCAATTAAGACTCCACCAGGAAATCAGAACCTTCTGTAAGGCTGTAAAGTGCTCTGGGATGAGTTGGCGCCACCCGATAGTATCATATCAGAGATGTATTGTAAAGCCTGGTACTCAAGGCTAAGTGTCTCTTTCTACAAAAACTACAATCCCCTCACCAGGTGAAGTGTATCGGTGCTGGAAGAATAGAAATAATGAGTGACGATACAGCCCCTTAAATAGTGGCTCTTTTCACTAATATTGGAAGAGAAGATTCTTCACCCTTGTGACTACTGGCAGTGATCTAGGATACAGACTCTCCAGTGACAAGGAGAAGCAGGACTGCCCTGTGGCCAGCCATGAGCATCTAATAGCAGGGCTTATCTCCTTTTTAAAGTGTAATTCCAAGATTAGTAACTATAGATTAAAGTAACTGCAGGATCTCAGACAGTGAGGATCAGGGGAACTCACAGTGGCTGAACACAAGGTCAAGGGCTTCATGGGCAGTCATATACCTAGCTCTCAGGTGACACAATTTTTTTCTTTTTTTTTTTATTTGTTTTATTTTGTTTGTGTGTACTGGGATTGAACCCTGGGGCATTCTAGCTTTGAGCTATACTACCAATCTTTTTTAAATTATTTTTCGTTTTGAAACAGGGCCTTGCTAGGTTGCTGAGAGTCTCACAATGTTGCTGATGCTGTCCTCTAACCTGTGAACCAAGTATTGGGATTTCAGGCATGTATCACCACGACTGGCAAATATTTACCTTTAAATCAATAGATAAGCAGAAACAAGAAATTTTCATAGAAAAAAAGAGACCATCGGAATTTCTAATATGCCATAAATATTATGCTAAAAAGACAGTTGCCCAGTTGATAGGCATTTTCTTGATCCCAAAATGTTCCAGAAAAAACACTTGTAGGGACAGTGACAGAGCGAGTAGCACAGATCTGAATCTTCCCAGATTTAAGAATTCTGATAAACAAACAGATAAGCCTGCGAGAAAATGTACTTTTATTTCAAATAGAATAGTCAATATTTCTTCCTTCCCTGATTGTTAATCATGAGGGTGTGTGTGTGTGTGTGTGTGTGTGTGTGTGTGTGTTACTGGGGATTGAACCAAGAGACATTCTACCTCTGAGCTATACCCCCAGCCCTATTTTATTTTTTATTTTGAAATAGGGTCTAAGTTGTTGAGGGCTAAGTGGCTAAGGCTGGCTGAGGCTGGCTGCGCTAAGTGGCTGAGGCTGGCTGTGAACCTGCAATCCTCCTGTCTCAGCCTCCCAAGTACGGGGATTACAGGCGTGTACCACCATGTCCTGCTGGTGTTCTTTCTAATGTGCTGTTTGGAAATAGGACTTCCAGGTTTTATCCACATACCTGATGGAAGAATATGAGGGTCAGATTAGCGGCTCAGGCAGCGATGGCTGAGTGCAGCCTGTGTTTCCTGTACTGAGACCTTTTGTTAGCCTGGATTGACTGTCGTTAGTTGGGACTGGCTTTTTCATTAATGGGCCACACCTCAGTTTTGTTCCCACTTCTGGGAAGGACTATTTGGCTTACATGGAATCTTACTGGGCTTTGTTAATGAGGCAGGCATGTTGTTTGGAGCTAGTAGGTAATTTTAGTAGTGTATGGGTGGTTAATTCCGTTGCCAGGTATGTTGAACCGTCTACGTGGTCAGTGTGCCGTGTGCTCACTTGAAATACATACAGAGTACAGTGCAGAAATACCTACCTCCTCTCAACGCAGCAGGCAAGCTGTTAGCAATCTTCTTTACATTACCTGAGGCCCACTCCATCACCCCTTTCACTTAATATGATACATTGCAGGACGTAATATAGAAAAATGTAGTGTGTGTGGCATATAAACTCACAGTGCATATCGGATTTAATATATAATGCACAGAAGCCACTCTATAATACATAGTCAAAAAGGCTGCAAGCTGCTGTATTGATGCTGTGCCCAGTTCAGGAGAATAAGGCAGGTTTCCACTGCCAGCAAAGAGCACAGAATTCAATTCCTCATCCAGTATAGAGTATAAATAAAACATGGTGTACGGTAATACCAAACTGCATGAAATGATTTCCCTTAGTACATAAACTTATAGCACCCCAGTCTTTGCTTCAAGTTGAATTTTCCCAGTTCTCTGAGATGGCAATGGGGAATTATATGACCTTCCTCAGCAAGAACTTCCCACTTAACAGATTCCAGGGCTCCACTGGGCCTCACGCTAATGGACAGCCATTAACCATCTTGGAGCGCCCAAGAATTCCCTGGGGCTTTGCAAGCTGAGTTCCTGGATCTCTCCTGAGTCAAAAGTTGACAGGCAGCTGTCAGTCAATGGGAAATTTCTTAAAGCCATACCCTGTAGCAAATAAAAGTGCTCAGTGTTTATAATGAGAAAAGATGACGATGCCAACATGAATATGATTTAATAAAACCATCAACCCAGTAAATGTCGTCTTCAAGTCTAGTTATCTATATAGGAATACATACTTGGTACGCATTTCCTCTTAGAACTATTGATTAATTTTGCTTGGTAGTTTGTGAAGACAGGCAATTCTGCCTTTATAACTACACTTTAAAATGGGTTCTCTAGCTCTTAGGTATATAACTCCTTGCTTGCTGTGACGGTCTGTTAAAATTAGACAATTAAAGAAAACACATTCTAAAGCAAATTTTAAAAGATATGAATATTATTGCTTTCATAGGGTTAAATAAATCATCTAATGAGACAAAAAGAAGACTAATACCAGAAACCTCTGAGATTAGTTTTATCTTTGTTCTTCCTTAAGTGTTGTGGGTAATTTCTTCTGCTTCTATTTACTTCCCTCTCCCTGTAATAAGTGTGGTTAGTAAACTTACACCTGTTCACATGAGCCATTAGTTAAAGTTTGGGTGCTACTTAAGAGTTGAAATGCAGCTGTTTGTTGAGAAAAACAGGAGAGCTTTCCTTAGGCTTTCTGCAGAAATGCAAGTCAATCGTCCTTCTGAGAACAGCTCTAGAGCTGGTTCAAACTTAGTTATAAAGTCATGGTGAAAAGGGAATTTTATTTTATTATTTTTTATTCATTTGCTTATTTTGGTACTTAAAGTTGAACTCAGAGGCATTCTACTTCTGAGTTACACCCCCAGCCCTGTTTAATTTTTTATTTTGAAGCAGAGTCTCAGTCTGTTGCTGAGGCTGGCCTTGAACCTGTGATCTTCCTGTCTCAGCCTCCCCAGTACTGGGATTACAGGTGTGTACCACCATGCCTAGCAAAAAAGGGATTTTAAATGGTTACTGCTGTAACTCTTTAGGTGATTAGAGTACAATGTCTTTCACCTTTCATATCACAAACCTTTCGTCATTCTGAATGGATCTAAAATATAGGAAATAAATATTATGAATTAATATTATGAATTAAGAACTGTCCTCTCACGTCTGGGACATTCATTGACCCAGCTGATGAAGGATATAAGTGAGTACTAAGCTCCTGATCACTATTCTTACTCATTGCTGGTAACACCAGCCTACAGACCTGCTCAATTACAGTCGTGACCTTTTTTAAAAATTGGTACATATTAATTATACAGAATGGTGAGTGTCATTGTGGCATCATTGGGCACATGCATAAAACATAATTTAATCAATTATACTTTCTCTTACCCTTTCTTCCCTCCCCCCCAACTTTCCTTTCTTTACTCTGTTGATCTCCCTTCTACTTCAGCCTAGGTTCTCACCAACAGATGAATGGGTAAAGAAAATGGGAGGCTTGGGAGGCTGAGACTGGAGGGTCCGGGTTCGCGACCAGCCTCAGCTACTTAGTGAGGCCCTCTGCAACTTAGTGAGACCCTGTTTCAAAAAAAAAGAATAAAAAATAGGGCTGGGGGTGGAGCTCAGGGGTACAATGCCCTGGGTTCAATCCCCAGTACCGCAAAAAAAAAAAAAAAGAAAATGTGGTATATATACACAATTCAGCCATAAAGAAGAATGAAGTTATATCATTCACAGAAAATTTGATGGAACTAGAAAACATCAAGTCAAAGACAAAGTTGAACCCAGATCAGAAAAAGAAGAAGTATCGGATTTTTTCTTGCATATGTGGAAGCTAGTTTGTGTGTGTGTGTGTGTGTGTGTGTGTGTGTGTGTGTGTGGTGGGGCTACATCATGAAAATCATGCCTTTATAGTCAGTTCTTACATTCTACGTGTCTTAAATTTTCTTTTTAAAAAATATGCCTTTATTGGTCCATTATAGTCTTACATCATAATTAAATTTTCAAATATTTCAGATTTCGAGAATGCAGAAGCCTAGTGCAAATAATTTCTGAATATCTTCCACCCACATTATGTCAACTTTTTACCACATATATTATGATTATCTCTATGTATATGTATTAGTATTATTATTATTAGGCATATATGCATATTATTTTTCTGGTTCATTTGAGAGCAAATTGAACATAGAGTCTTTATTCTAAAATAATTTTATGTGCATAGGAACACTTTTAGATAACCATAGTAAAATTATCAACATCAAGAAATTAATATTTATAAGATACTATTATCTGATTGACAAACCTTACTCAAAATTTTCCAATTGTTCTAGTAAAATATCTTTAATGCAAAAGAGATAAAAATCCTGTTCCAGGATCCAATAAGATCACACATTGCATTTAGTTACTATGTCTCTTTCATACTTATGTATGTGTTGTACTGGGGATTGAACCCAGGGGCATTCTACCTCTGAGCTACACTCCCAACCCTTTTATTTTTTATTTTGAAACAGGGTCTCACTGAGCTGCTGAGGGTCTTGTTAAATTGCTGAGGTTGGCCTTGAACCTGCAATCCACCTGTCTCAGCCTCCCAAGTGCTGGGATTACAGGCGTCTTTTTAGTCTTAAGACAGTTCCCTATTCTTTATCTTTCCTGGCTTTCTCACTTTTCCACAATGTCTCTCGATTTGAGGTTTCCCAATGTTTCCCCATCAGCCGAATGCCTCTAAAATGAAATTTGTGAAGGGAAGGTTTGGAGGAAACTTCTATTTTTCTGAGAGCATGTGGTATCGTCAGAGTCTAGCATAGAAAGGTATTTAAACTACAGCATGAACAGATCAAGGCACAAAATAAGATAGAAATAGGTCACCCACAGAATTAACTTTATAATTGGGTCTGAGATGGTTCCGTCCACATACTCCCCCAATCCTCAAAGCAGAGCAGGGAATTGAGCATTTTGTCAAGACAATAGGCGACAGAGAGACAGCTCCTGAGCACAAATACCTGAGCTTAGAATTGTGTACGAAATGCATACCTCACAAACCAGGGCAACGCATATGTGCTTTTGGTTTCTTGCATCACCTTTTATTATCTTAAGACTGAAAAGTTAATAACCCAGTGTGTAATCATGCCATTATCAGTTTAGATTGTAGTAAAGCCCATTCAAATGATGATTACATATGTTAATGAGTGTCGTTATAATGCACTACACAGTACATTACCTTCAATAAATATAATTGTTTATGCACTTTAATGAGGGTATATAATGCCCCAAAACTAATGGTATTGACTGAATTGTGATTTATTGCTCTGAAACTTTGCCATTAGGAAAGGAAATATTACAAAACCTTTTATGTTTACCTAACTTTCTTTCGCCCCCTAAAAGCTGCCACTCATCTCTCCCTCCCTCTGTTACAAGAAGAAAATAGCTCCAAGACGCTTCTATAGTGCTCCTTGCCGACGCGTCTCTCAACCTGGAGAAGCAGGAGGTGGGTTCATTGAAAGGGTTTAATGAAGATCATTATGTTTACCCCTCAGTAAGGTTTAATGCATTATCTGGCAACAAAACTGATGCCACATCAGAATTTTGGCTTCAAATCAAATAACAAGGAATGAAAACATTGTTTGTTAAACTACACATGAGGAATGGGAAATAGGACCAAGGACAGCATTTGGCCCTGGGTCCTGCATTGGGCCGGTAAGCGATGGAGGATGGTTAAGTTGTCTGCCATTGTATGGACCTGTGGCCAGAGACACAAAGAGGGGTGACTGGACCCCACATGGTTCATTCTGATTCCAACAGCTTCTTTTCCCCTTCCCTTGGAACCTTTCTATGAGGAAAAATTTAGTCTCATTTTGACAACGGAGCTAAAAACATACTCATATCAGATCAATAAAAATTTAAAACTTGGTTATTGTGCATAGATACTTTTTTTGGTGGTAGTAGGGGTTAAACCCATGGACATTCTATCTCCAAACTGTATCCCCTTCTTTTATTTTTATTACTTTTTTTTGGAAACAGGGTCTCACTACATTGCTGAGGCTGATCTTGAACCTGCGATTCTCCTGTCTCAGCTTCCCAAGTACTTGTACTACAGGTGTGTGCCACCACACCCGGCTGGATACTTTTTGTGTGTGAACCCAGGGGCGTTCTACCACTAAGCTACACCCCAACCCTATTTTATTTATTTTTTTTTAATTTTGAAACAAGTTCTCACTAAGTTGTGGAGGGCCTCACTGAGTTGCTGAGGCTGGCCACAAATCTGCAATCCTCCTGTCTCAGCCTCCCAAGTACTGGGATACAAGTGTGTACCACCTCACCCAGCGATACTTGATTTATAAAATTAATATAGAGACTAAAAGCAAAGACTGAAGTTTCCAAATGGGCAGCCTATTGTTGTCCTTCTTGGCTATGTAGTCTTTGTGTTTCTAAGCAGCAGGCGAGCTGTAGCTAATGTCCTCTGCAAAGATTTCATTAATTGGAGTTCTAGGAATTACTGGCTAATATGTACAAATGCAAGTCACTGCTCCTAGGCTGAACCCAAACCAATGCATACTTACGCCACTTGTAACCACAATTCTTTCTTCTCCACCCAAGGAATAGAATCTCATTTGGAGCATTATCTGGTCTCTGGTTTCAGTGTGCATATTAACCAGCTAATTTCCAGCTTATCTACCCACGGAGTCTGCATCCGAACTGTAATTGGGGCGTGATCCATCGCTCTCTGTGATCACATCATTCAGCCGACGGACGGACGGCACAGACCTAGCTCCTGGTGAAAAGCAAGTTTGTAGGAGCAACTTCTCCAAAATCACTAGAAATGATTTTGCATGCAAATTTGCATATAGGATCTCTTATTTTTTCGTTGTTGTTTTGTTTTGGGGGCGTTTCCTCCCCCCCCGCCGCCTCCATTTCCACAGCTTACTATCTGAGAGGATTTCATGAGTCTTTATGAATAAATAAAACTGTGCAACTTAAAGAAGGCGATTAATTCATCTAGATTCTCTAAATGCCCAGTAGAAATGACAACAGGGGATCTGTACTGGCATCTTGAAAGGACTTTTTGAACAATAGCAGTTTCTTAAAGCAGATTCCCAGGATGGAAGGTAACCACTTGAGAAACTTTCCAAGGTTTACAGTGGTGTTCCAAATAGTTTGAAAGTCAGTTGTTTTGAAAAAAAATTGACATCGAGATGCAATTTGTGGTAAGATCTAATTAATTTTTTTGCTCCTAAGAATAATTTATTATTTACACTTCTTATTATATATGTATTTTAGCTTCATTAGTCTGCAATGCTGGAAAAAATTATACCTTCAAGTCCTATTTATCAAATTAATGGTGCAATTTCATAGTGACACATTCCACATTCATTAAACCAAGTACAGTAAAAATGCATTTAAATTAGATTAGTGTGATGTAATAAAGATTCCAGTGTAGGGGGTGATATTCTAGCTGAAGGGAAACATCCAGAAAGAGTTGAAAGCAACTTTGAGATAATGCTTCGAAATTGATTTTGGCACTGTTTTAAGTGAAAGAATTAGCGACCATGATTCTCTCTTAGCTATTGTTATGCTTTAACATGACAAGGGAGGAAAAGACTCAAAAATGAGTACCGTCCTCTGGCAGAATGCTCAAACTCGCTTAGCCAAAGGCTATGGTAAAAATTTACCCAAAGCTTCTAGACTATAAGATTTGCACATGAACCAGTTAAATACCCGTCATCACCATTTTTTATATGTGTGCATGGCCACATAACTACCAAGAATCAGGTTACTGTGCACATTACTTCACTTTGCAATGGTTAAGACAGGGCTGTGCATGCTGTAATACATATTATCTCCCAAGGTGGGCAGTTTGCATTTCAACATTAGCTGTTGTAGTCGTCACATTTGTGGATGTTCCCTCTTAAATGTGCACAATACAAACACTTAAGTAAATACTCTTAAAAATATGTGTGCTAGCCGGGCATGGTAGTGCACACCAGTAATCCCAGTATTTGTGAGGCTGAGACAAGAGGAGGTTTAAAGACAGCCTCAGCAACTTAGTGAGGCCCTCAGCAACTTAGTGAGACCCTGTTTCAAAATAAAAAAATGAAAGAAGGCTGGGAATGTAGTTCAGAGGTAGAATGCTCCCCAGTACCAAAGAAAATATGTGTGCTTACACAGATATGCTGTGTCACAAGGCCCTCCAGGGTGGCTCTCAAACAGCCTTTGTCCTGAGTTAAAATACCACCTAATGTAAATTCGTACTTAATAAATACTTTCAAGATGATGGGAATTAAGTGAGATAATATACAGCGAACGCACGTGTCACATAAAAGGCATTTACAATGTCGGCTAGATCCGACTGTGAAGCCATAAGACTATAATGCTTTGTAAAGAAACCTGATCACAAGTACCAAGATGGGGTAAGGCGTGGTGCTATCCTATAAATACTTCTGTACTTCTGATAGGGTTCTCATTGATTCATTCTAGGCAGTTCTGACCAACAGCCACGTTACTGAGGTTAGGAGACAGCAGTGCGTGGTACTGGGTGGGGCAGCGATGGCAGTGGCCCACGTTACCTCGCTGCCTGCTCTGGAACTGGGGTAAGGGGAAAAGTTCCTGGAGCATCCTGGCACTGAGCACATTTCTCTGAGCCTTGGCAGTAGGAGAATTCCATCAGAAAGCAGACCACAGTGTTTTCTTGGCGTAGGTCGGTACCAGATGACAAGCCTTCATCCTTTATACTCACTCAGAACGATCTGCAAGGCCTCAGGAAGGAAATGAGAGTTATGGAAGTGAGGTGTGACCAGAAGGTGACATAAGTACGTTCCTAATTTTAGGAGGTGTGCATGGGTCAAAGAGACCGAGAAAAACACAGATTTCATAAGGCAGAAAGAGCAAGCCACATTAGAACACATTGAATCATGACCAGTCATATCTGCATAATACTAAGAAATGTGATAGGCCGGCTCTTCCCTGGGGATTTTGAGGCCAATTTGAATAAATAATTGAGAAACAAATATCCCTGGAGGATCGTGATTTCACGGACCGGCCATTGACACTGACCACTCATCTAAAGAGTGGCCAGCATCTCACTTAACACTGCTGTCCAGCGTCCAGGGAACTTTTCTCTGGTGCCAGATTCAGTGATGTAATGATACCAGTCTCCAATCACTACATGCCTCTGGTTCTTGGAATTGAAATTAATGTTATAAAATAAGGTTGAAGCTAAACGTTTCTCTTTTTCCTTTTGGTTTAATTTTGCAATTTTCTTTTTAAAATACTTTTATCAATGCATTGTAATTATACATCATAGAGAGGTTCAAAGTAATACACACAGGTCTGCCTCTCTTTTTAAAAATTATTTTTATAAATTATCAAGCTGGGTGCAGTGGTGTTATCAGACTGAATGTGGTGTTTTTTTAGTTGTATAGCTTTTTTAGAATTTTAACATGTATACAATATAGATTGGGGCAACTACCACAACAATCAGGATACAGAACATCTCTTCCCACCAAAAATCTCCCATCCTATCCTTTATATCCCTCACCACTGTTTCCTAGCAACCATTAATATATTCTCCATCCTTACATTTTTATTTTATTGAGAATGTTATATAAATCTAATTATATGGTATGCAACCTTTTGAAGCCGGCTTCTCATATGTAGTATAATGCTTTGAGATTCATGCAAGTTTCTACATTTATCAAAAGTGTCTTCCTAGCCAGGAGTGGTGGCGCACGCTTGTAATCCCAGTGCTTGGGAGGCTGAGACTGGAGGTTCTGGGTTCGTGGCCTCTGCAACTTAGTGAGACCCTATTTCAAAATAAAGAATAAAAATAGGGCTGGGGGTGTAGCTTGGAGATAGAATGCCCCTGGATTCAATTCCAAGTAACACACACACACACACACACACACACACACACACACACACACAAAGTATCTTCCTTTTTATTGCTGAGTAGTATTCCTTTACATTGATATTCCAATTTCTTCAACCACTGAAGGACTTTGGGTTTTTCCAGTATGAGGCAATTACAAATAGAGCTACTAAAACATATACGAATAGGTTATTTCACAAATGTTTAATTTTCTAGAGGAGGTATTCAGGAATGGTATTACTGGATCATAGATTAAGAGCATGTTTAAAAGGCCATATTATTTCCACGATGGCTGTATCATTTTTGCATCCCAGTAGCAATACAAAACTTTATTGCTCCACATTGTATTTTTTATTTTAGTCATTCTTGTATGTATGTATCTCATCATGGTTTAATTTATAACTTCCTACTGGATAATGGCATCGAACATCTTTTCACATGCTTATTTGCTATCATTATATCCTCATTGGTGAAGGGTTTGTTCAAGTCTTTATATATATAATTATATATATAAATTTATATATAAATATATACTACATACATAGTATAAACATTATTATATATATTAATATATATATTATATATACATATATATATTATATATACATATATATATATGAAATTTGGTACTAGGGATGGAACCCAGGTGCTTTCTCCAAGATACACCCCCAGCTCTTTTTATAATTTGTCTCAATTTTTCTTTTGAAATAGGGTCTCGCTAGGTTGCTGACAGTCTCACTAAGTTTCTGAGGCTGTCCTCAAACCTGTGATCATCCTGTCTCAGCCTCCCAAGTGCTGGGATTACAGGCATGTGCCACCACATTCAGCTTCTTTTGCCTATTTTTAATGCAGCTTTTTTCTTTGTTGCTTTGAGAGTTCTTTCTATATTATAGATTCAAATTCTTTGTTGGATCTGTGTTCATAAGTATTTACTCACAGTCTCTTGGTTGTCATTTCATTTTCTTAACATAGATCTTCTCAGATCAAAGTTCTTAAATTATGATTTTTTTTCAAATATGAATTGTGGTTTTGTGCTATGTCTCAGATTTCATTGCCTAATTCCAACTCAGGAAGATTTCCTTCTCTGTTTTCTTCTAAGAATTTACAGTTCCTTTGTATTTAGAGATGTGATCCATTTTTAAAGTCTTATATTAATGCATTGCAGTTATACACCATAGTGAGGTTCAGCGAGATACAGACTTCCATGCACACAGCTCTTGGTTTTCTCCTTTCACATCCCGCCGTGCTCCCTCCCCGCCCTCCCCGTACAAGTTAGTGAGGTCGGTAGTGATACCTTTATATATGGGCATAACATTATTTAAACTGTTTCCTTCATCAAGCCTCATTTTCCCCTCCCCCACTTCCCTCCCTCAATCTCCTTCCACTGTTCTACTGGTCTCTCTTCACATTGATCTAGAGTCCCTGTGTTTCCTATCTTTATCTCTAGCTTCCCCATATGAGGGAAAACATAACCCTTGACTTTCTGACACTGGCTGATCTCACTTAACATAATATTCTCTAGTTGCATCCATTTCCCTGCAAATGACATACATTTTTTTCTTTTTTATGGCTGAGTAGAATTGCATTGTGCATATATAACACATTTTCTTTATCCATTCATCTGTCGATGGACACCTGGGTTGGTTCCATAATTTAACTATTGTGAAGTGTACTGCTATAGACATGGGTATATGTGTATTGCTATAGTATTATAAGTTTAATTATGTTTGAGAAATACCAAGGAATGATATATCTGGGTTATATGGGGGTTCCATTCCTAGTCTTTTGAGGAACCTCCATATTGGTCTTCATAGTGGTTGTACTAATTTACAATCCCACCAACAGTGTATAAGAGTTGATTCATTTGTGTGTGGAGGGGGTACTAGAGATTGAACCCACGGGTGTTCTGTCTCTGAACTACACCCATCCCTATTTTATTTTTTATTTTGAAACAGGGTCTTGCTTAGTCACCAAGGGTCTTGCTAAATTGCTGAGACTGGCCTTAAACTATGATCCTCCTGTCCCAGCCTCTCAAGTACTGGGATTACAGGTCTGTATCAGCACACCACCTAGTTTTTTTAAGAAGTTTTGCTGGATTTTTAAATACATTTTGTGCATATGGATGTACAATTCCAAGGCATTACTGGTCACCACCACCTCAGTGGATTGTCTTGGAGATGGTGTATGAGAGAATAAAGAGAGAAGAGAAACAACAACAACAACAAAAATGCCGGGGATTCCCTCATGCCCTGAGCTTTAGGAGTTCATTTTTTCACTCCTTGAGCCAAAACTAGGGGATTCCTCTAGGACCTCTCTCTGCACCAGGTGCACATTCCTGAATTCCACTTGCATTTGATTCAGGATAAGGGCTTCTTGAGAGGAAAAAATGGCAAATGTGAGCACTGGTCCAGTGATACTTCAAATCTGGTATCCTTTCCTGATTAACCTGCTACTCTTTCCTTCCAGGGACATGGTTGAATTCAGTGGGAATGAAGGGTTTGGGGTGCTTATTCCCTCTTATCTGGAACTGTCCCATCTTTCATTACCTCCCCACTAGCACATTTATATCTTCATTTCCCACTCGCTTCCTCATCCTGCGACCCTCAAACTTATCATGATTGTAATCAACCAAATTATGTTATGTGCATGTATGAATATACCACAATGATCCCAATATTGTATATAATTATAATGCACCAATAAAAATTCATTGATTGCCAGATAAAAACTTATCATTATTAATTCAGGTTGGACTTTTCCAATTGCTTAATTCTCTGAAAGTTTGATACTTTCTCATGAGAGATGAGAGATTAGGTCTTTTGACCCATTATTTGATTCACGATCTTTGACTCATAAATAGAATAATGCCTTAGCATTCTTTTAGGTTTGCAATCCTCATGACAAATGGTAGCTTTTAGTAAACAGGATGAGGAGGCACAGTAGGTAAACAGCAGTCAACTTGTAAATATGAAGCACTTGAATCTTTAGAAAACAATCTCCTACTATTTTCATCAAAATTAGGATGCAATCGGTCCAAGTCCTGGATGTACAAATGTTCCACTGAGCATTATTTTTGCATCTTTCTCTTTTCCTCATTAGGACAACTAAAACCTACATAACTATTTAAAATAAAGATAGCTTCATATGGAAGGGTCCTGTGATAGTTCAATTGTTCTCTGTTCTTACAGGCACTTTGTTTCCAGATTGCCACAAGAAAATAAGACCTCGCACCAGGAGTCGTGGCACACACCTGTAATCCCAGTACGTGGGAGGCCAAGGCAGGAGCATCACAGGTTCGAGGCCAGCTTCAGCAACTTAGTGAAACCCTGTTTCAAAATAAAAAATAAAATAGGGCTGGGGGTGTAGCTCAGAGGTAGAACACTCCTGGCTTCAATCCCCAGTACCAAACACACACACAAAAAGAAGAGGAGAAGAGCTTGGCATGACTCTGACATCTGACTCAGATTCACCTCTGTCTCCCCTGTGTCCCTTCCCACATCTATGACAGTTGATGCTTGCTCAGACTTATATTCAACAATCATTATTGATTGTCTTATTGTTTGGCCAATAGGAATTTAGTGAAAAGGGACTGTGGACGTGGCTCTTTGTTTCAGCTTTCTTTGTCTTCTGTTAAAAAGCAAAAGATTTATTAAAAAAATGAAGAAAGGATAGTGGTAGATCTTGGATTGCAGAAAAATAATTTTTCCTACTTCTGTTTGTTTCAAGCTCTAAGATCCAGTACTAGTTCTTTCTGTTGTCAACATGATTGGTCTGAATATGCTGTCAGAAGAACATTGATAAATGAGAAATAAAGAAGCTCAAAGTAAGACCAACAATTGGTAACTTCAGGGCCTGAAACCAAAAGTGGTCCACAAGAGGGTTGCAGGAACACAGGTGTGCTGATTGTAGGGCGGGGCACTCTTTGAAGCAAGAGACCCCCCCAGGTAAAATGAAGAAGTTAGTTGCCAACCCAGCATGAAACTATATTTCTTCCATTCTGGCCCCTGTTGGCATTCTTTATCTGTTGCCTACTAGGATCTAAAGTAATAAGGGAATTAAAGCCGTTCTTTCTCTACCAAAGCCTAGCCTGCTCTCAGGACAATAGCATAGTAAAGACTTGGCAAAGTTCTCTAGAAATCACAAAGGTCATTTATCTAGGCTGAGTTTAAATTTAATGTTCAAAATACATAAAAATTTACTATTGTAACTGCTCTAACGAGGCATTATTTCTCCCTGTGGTTCTGGGGAAGAACGTTCTGGCAGTTTTGCCCCAATGAAATGTCAGAGCAGGTGCCTAAAATAACTAATACATTAGCTTTCAAAGTTTTAAGATGGCTTTGCCTTGATCCTAGATAAATGACTACATCTTTCTGTGCTTCAATTCCCTCATCCAAATAAGGGCAGATGCTGCTCATTTGCCCCGTGTGATTATTACAGAGAAAACTATTTAAATGTTTCTGAAGTGTTTTATAGGTGCAAAGCGCTAGAAAATATCAATTAATGTCAGTATAGTTCTACCTATAGAAAGAAAAACATTAGTGGGAAAAGATAAGGGAACATAATACTCCTAGAAATGATGGGGGAAGAATTCTCAAATGTTTGTAGCTAGAAGCTGAACATATTTCACCATGGAAAAAGACAAAGAAAATAAAAAACCAGCTACTTCCATTTTCTGCTTAGAATGCAGAGAGATACTCAAACCCTTAACAAAAACATCTGGACAAACCTCAAATCCACAATATTCTTGGATTTATCAAGTAGTTGAGGTCAATTGGTAACCTACTAGCTGGAAACCTTAGAGGATACAGGTGCCTTTGGGAAAAATGGGAACTAAACATTTGTTTATCTGATGCAGGTGAAACCAAACACAAATAAGAAATTTCATCTAGATTGTTGATGAATTGGTAGACTGAGTGTGCATGTGTATTGGGGGGCGCGGTTGGTGAGAGAGTATATAACTCCTCAGGGCCACAGATACAGGGCAAGTTTGCACCAACTTTTAGGCTCTTCTCCATGGATGTTACAAAAATAGATCAGAAAAAGTCCCAAGAAACCATCACTGTGGATGAAATCTGTGGGAGGGGAATAGCAGCTTCTGTGAGACAGACACAAAGGAAGAGTCTTGACCTACAGGAAGAAAGGCAAGGAATGCTGTACCCCTTCGAGTACTGAAGCCAGTGGAGGCAAATCCAAAATCACCATCTTCTCCTGGAGGAGGGCAGGAGCATACTCTGTAATAGGGAGCAGAGCACTGAGAAAGCCACACTCCTGACACCCAGGCACACAGAACCTGCCCAAGACTGCAGCCTAGGACAACAGAAAATACTCCCTGCCCTCCACCATCAGGCCAACCAGCTCAGAGTACAGATGCCAGTGGACTGCTGCTAGGAGAGTCACGGAAGAAGGTGCAGAATGCTTTCTGAAGCATAGCACAAAGACCCCAAACTGAAGATAGAGTACACAGCTGTAATACCTCTGAGAAACCTGTCCCCACCATAAATGCAAAATACCGAGAGAGGAATTTGAAGCCCACAGTAGACTGAGGGTAATCAAAGCTACACTGAACAAACACCTAAACCAGCTCAATTCCTAACAACATTGACTCAAACTCCCACACTAAGAGACTCATGGGGGAAAAAATGCCTATCTCCATGCAAAAAGTACTATTTATCTCACCTCAATATTTACTGCCCTGCACAAAATACCAGGCTCTTTCAATGAAAACTCTTGCATATGAAAAAGCAGAAACACACACACACACACACACACACACACACACACACACTGAACATACAAAGCAATCAACCAAATCAGGCTCATATATGATATAAAAGTTGTAACTATGAGACCAAGAATTTTTAAAAACCATTGAATATGAATAAAAGCAGAAAAAAGTACAAGATCAGAAGAGAATTTCAGCAGAGAGATGGAAACTATAAGAAAGAGTCAAACAGAAATGCCGGAAATTAAAAATACAGTAGCATAGATAGAGACTGATTTTAATGGCCTCATTAGTAGACATATATCACCAAGGGGAAAAAAAATCAGTGAATTTTAGGATAGGCTAACAGAAATTACTGAAAATCAAAGAGGGAAAATGGTAATGGCTGAGATTTTTCCAAAGTTAATGGTAGGCAACAAATCACAGATATAAAGATCCCAAAACAGAATAAAAATATCAGGACCTAGATATTTCACATTTAAACTTATAAAAGCAAACTGGGCGTGGTGGCACACGCCTTTAATCCTAGTACTTGGGAGGCTGAGATAGGAGGATCACAGGTTTGAGGACAGGCTCAGCAAGTAGTGAGACTCTTATCAATCTAGCAAGACTCTGTTTCCAAATAAGAAATAAAATCAGGCTGGGGGTGTAGCTCGAAGGTAGACTGCCTCTGGGTTCAAACCCCAGTACAAAAAAAATTAAAAAACCACACACACTCATAAGACAAAAACTTATAAAAGCAAGAAACAAAGAGTAAAAGTTTAAGGAATCCAGAAGAAATAAAAGACACATTACATAGAGAGGAATTAAAGATAAGAATTACAGCAGACTTCTTATCAGAGATTATTCAATGAAGTAGTTTCTTGGAAGTATCAAAAGGGAAAAATATCAATCTAGAATTCTATACTCAAAGAAAGTATCTTTCAAAAGTAAAGAAGAAGTAAAGATTTTCTCAGGAAAACAAAAATCAAGAGAATTAATTTCCAACAGACCTACACTTCAAGAAAGAGTAAAATAAATTATTTAGGCAGAAAATATATTGGGCAGAAATATGGATCTATACAAAGAAATGAAGAGTACCAGAAATAAAATTAGTGAAGATAATAATATAATTTAATTTACTACTTTTATTACTTTAAAAGTTATCAGGTATTTTGTATTTATAGCATACTTAAATGCATTATTATCCTCATAATAATGGATTTTGTGTTTATAGCATAAATAAAAACTATATGATAAAAATAGCACAAAGTTTGGGAAGAAGGAATTGGGAATATATTATGTTAGGGTTCATACACAAATGTGGAATATTATAATATTATTTGAAAATATGCTCTGATTAAATTAATTAAACATGTAAATTATGAACTCGAGAGCATCTTCTAAACATCTTTAGAGACACAAATAAGTCAATAGTGGAAAATTCTACTTTAGTAGAATCATAAATATGATCAATTAAGCAAAAGAAGATAGAAAAGGAGGAAAAAAGAAAACCAAATGGAACAAATAGAAAGCAGATAACAAGTTGGTAGAATTTAATCCATACATATCAATAATTATATTAAATGTTAACAGTCTAAATACAAAAACTAAAAGACAGAGATTGTCAGATGGTTTAAAAAGAAAGACCCACCATATGCTGTCTATAAGAAATTTAAATATAAAAGACATTGACTGGTTAATGAGTAAAAGAATGGAAAAAATACACTATGCCAACTCTTACAAAAAGATGTAGCTGCTAATGAGCTTCAAAGAAAGTAGACTTAAAGTTAAGAAGCATTGTTAGGAATAAATGAAAGACACTACATAAAAATAAAAGGGCAATTCTCCAAGAAGTCATAAAAATTCTAAAGCTTTGCATATCTCACAACACAAACACAAAATACAAAACAAAAACTGATAGATCTAAAAGGAAAAATACGCAACACCACAATTGTTGGGAACATCAAAGACTCCTCATTAATGTATAAAGAGAAAATCCACACTGAAAATCAGTAAGGATATAGAAGACCTGAACATCACTATCAAATAATTCAAATGACTTAACAGACATTTATAGAGTACTTCATCAAAAAACAAAAATTCACATTTACTTTAATTGCACATAAAACATTCACCAAGACATACTATACTTGGGTTACAAAACAAACATTAACAAAATGAAAAGAATATAAATCATGTAAATTATATTTTGTAATGATAACTGAATTAAATTAAATCAGGAACAGAAATATATATTAAAATATCCAAATATTTCAAAATTAAACACAATCTTCAAAGACACTTAGAGGTCAAATCAACATTTTCATATATTTTAAACCAAAAAATGCAAACTCAACATCATTATTTACTAAGGAAAGGCAAATTAATGCTATGGTGAGGTACACTTATAATAATAGTAGACAAAATAAACCAAGCATAAACCTGACATACATAATCCCAAATCCTGGCAAAGATAAAGAGCAAGTAGACCTCTCATATATTTTTAGCATGAATGCAAAAGTGGTATAGTCATTTTGGAAAATGAATAGGTGGTTTCATATAAATAAAACATGAGCACTCTTTCTTTATGATCTGGAATGCCACCTCCAGATATTTACCCATGAGACATGAAAACGTATGGCCTCACAAAATCATGTATTGAAATGTTTATAGAATTTTATTTACAATCAGCAAAAACTGGAAATAACCCAAATATTCTTCAACTGGTGAGTGGATAAATCATGGTACATCCATAGAGTGGAATACTATTCGTCTGCTAACAAAAAGAATGAACTATTGATACACACGAAAGCACTGATAAATCTCAAATAATTTGTCACACGAGAGTAGCCAGACCTAAATGTCTAGATAACATATGGTTCCATTTATATGACATTGTGAAAAAAGGAAAAATACAGGGACAGAGAGCAAACCAGTAGGTCCAAAATTGAGGCAGAAAGTGGGGCTGACTACTAGGAGGCAGTGCTTGGTTCACTTTCTGGGGTAGTAGAACTGTTTTGTTTCTTCATTGTGATGATGGATTTTTTGTTTTGTTTTTTTTAATATGCTTTTATTGGTGCATTATAGTCTCACATAATATTATAAATCATGTTGACAGTGACATACTTGCACACAGCACTTGGTGGGTGCTCCCCCCTCCTTCCCATCTCCCCCCTGCCCAATACAGATTACTGAGATAGACATTGATATTTTCACATATGTACACATAGTCAATGGTAGTAATTCCATTAATGAACCTCACTCTTCTCCCTCCCCTTGCCTTAGAGCACCTCCCTGGCTCCACTAAGGTTTCTCTTCCATTACCTGGAGTTCCTCTTGTATCCCAATTACTCCCTAGCTTGCACATATTAGAGAAAACATATGACTCTTCACTTTCTTTCTGTACTGGCTAATCTCACTTAACATAATGTTCTCCAGTTTCTTCTATTTTCTTGTAAATGTATAATTTTGTTCTTCTTTATTGCAGAGTAGAATTCCATTGTATGTATGTCCCATAGTTTTGTAATCTATTCATCAGTTGATGAATACCTAGGTTGGTTCCATAATTTGGCTATTGTGAATTGTGCTGCTATGAACATGGGTATGCATATATTACTGTAGTTCTCTGATTTTGGCCCCTTTGGAAAGATACCCATGAGTGGTATAGCCAGATCATATGATGGATCCAGTCCCAGTTTTCTGAGGAATCTCCACACTGATCTCCATAGCAGCTGAACTAATTTGCAATCCCACCAACAGTGTAGAAGAGTTCCAATTTCCCCACATCCTAGCCAACATTTATTGTTATTTGACTTCTTGATGATTGCCATTCTGATTGGGGTTAGATGGAATCTTAGTGTAGTTTTGATTTTCATCTCCCCGATTGCTAATGATGTTGAACATTTTTTCATGCATCTATTGGCCATTTGTATTTTTTCTTTTGTGAAGTTTCTATTCAATTCAGTTGCCCATTTCATGGTTGGGTTATTTGTTTTTTTAGTGTAAAGTCTTTTAAGTTTTTTGTATATTCTAGATATTAGTCCTCTATCACAGGGATAGCTCCAAAGATCTTCTCCCATTCTGTAGGCTTTCTATTTAGACTCTTGATGGTTTCCATTGATGAACAGAACCTTTTTAGTTTAATGCCATCCCACTCATTAATTCTTCTTTTAATTTTCTGGGCTTCAGGATCTTGTTGAGGAAGTTTCTACCTGTGCCTATATGTTGGAGTGTTGGACCTATGCCCTCCTTTAGTAGTTTCACAGTCTCTGGTCTAACTTGCAGGTCTTTGATCCATCTTGAGTTGACTCCTGTGCAGGGTGAGAGGTAAGGATTTAGTTCCATTCTTCTACAACTGGATAACCAGTTTTCCCAACACCATTTGTTGAAAAGGCTGTATTTTTTTTCTAACATATGTATCTTTGATCTTGTCTTAATGGTATTCTGAATGTCTCCTGTACATGGATGCCCAAGTCTTTTTCTACGTTTGTCAAATTTTCTGAAATTGTTTCTCTGAAGAAGTTTCTTGTTTTTTTTTTTTTTTTTTGCAGTACCGGGGATTGAACGCAGGGGCGTTCTACCTCCGCGCTATGCCCCCGGCCCTATTTTTTATACTTTATTTTGAAACCGGGTCTCATGAGGTTGTGGAGTGCCTCACTAAGGAGAGAGAGAGAGAGAGAGAGAGAGAGAGAGAGAGAGACAGGGAGAGAGAGAGCAAGAGAGCTGAGGCTGGCCGCGAACCCAGATCCTCCTATCTCTGACTCCCAAAGTACTGGGATTACAAGCGTGCGCCACCACACCCGGCCCTTGAAGAGGTTTTTGATACCCTTAGTTTGTGCTTCTAGACCATCTTTAAAGCCTTTTATCTGTAATTTAGGACATTTCATATTGTCCATATTTCTTGGATGTTCAGGTTGTGTTGTACTGTCTTCTCTGTATTGTTGAATGTGTTTTCAGTTTTGAATGAAGTGTCCTCCAAGAGTGATACTCTGTTTTCCATGTGGTCTAGCCTTCCAGAGATGGTTTCTATTGTAGTGTTTAATTCATGTATTGACTCCTTCATTTCGCTCAAAGCCTCATTTTGGTTCTTTCTTAGGGCCTTAATTTCCTCCTTCATTTCCTTACACTTTCTTGAGGCCTTTAATCATATTGAAGATCAAAATACAGAATTCTCCTTCTGGCATTTCCTGCAGATCAGTTTTGGTGTTCTCCCTTGTTGTTGAGTTGTGGGAGTTTATTGTTTCCTTGTTGTTCTTCATTCTCATATTTTCAGAGTTCTCAGGTTTGAATTTCTGTTGTCTTGGCATCTTTTTTCTCTTTGTGTGTGGATCCTGTGTCTATTTTATATCCCTTTATAATAAGGTATATGCTGGGGTATATATTTGCTTCTTCCAATCTGTCTCATATAATCAAACTTTTGAGTTTGTCCCCCAGAGTCTCTTTAACTAGATATAGTTCTTAGTGCAGGCAAACAGGAGCCTTTGTTTGGCTGCAAGTTGCTGTTCTCTCCAGACCCAAACTCCATAAGGCCAGAGACCATGATGTTCTGTTCAGAGCTTGCGGCCTACTGGTTGGGATTTAATGCCCCACAGACACCACTGCTGCTCTGCTGATTGTGAGCCCATGAAACTGCAGAGCACTGACCTCTGGTCTCTGTAGCTTAAGCTCAGCAAGGTCAGTGATTGCTATGTTCCTAGCTTGTGGCCTGGCTCACTGAGCTTTGATGGCTCCTGGGACACTGCCCCTGATCTGCTTGTTATGGTCATGTGGAGAACTGTCAGTCACTGGCATGCCTGGCACAAGCTCTGCTGGCAGAGAGAGTGTTGAGTTCCCGCCTGTAGCTGTGATCAAGTGAAGCCCTGCCGGGCCCCTGGCCTCCCAGCTTCAAGGTCCAAGCTCTGTCAGGGAGAGATGGTACAGTTCTAAGCCCGGTGCTTGGGTGACTCAGTTATTTAGCACCAGGGACACCACTACCGCTCTGGGCAACTGCAGTCACATGAGCCCTTATTGGCCTCTGGCGATGGTGCTTGTAGTGCCCAAACATGGCCAGGCGTGAGTTTATTGCTTTCTGAGCTTGCAACTTTGTATTTTACCCCACAGACACCACAGCTAGCTGTCCTGTGGCGATTCCTGGAAACCCTACAAGGGCTTGGTGAACTGTGACTCTCGTGACCTCGAGCCCAGATGTCCCTATGGGCTGTCTGCTAATTCACGTTTCTGCTGTCTGTGACAGTAGCCCCCATCACCCCTTCACAGGCGTGATTTGCAAAGTCACAGACCTGGCGAGTCTATTCCTTGCCACACAAGTCCCTGTGGCCACACAGGGTGGTTTCCCACTGGGACGCCTTGATAATTCATGGTCTTGATGAGTGCTGCTCTGGATCCCTGCAGGCAGAGATAAGTTCAGCTGCAGCTGCAGGATATAACTGGGGCATCTGGGTAGTTGGATTTTTGTTGAGCGTGGAGAGAAGAGTTGACTGCTTTTGATGATGGTCTGTAGTCGCTGGCTTCACAAGAATCTACTTCTTCTTTGCTGGATGTCTCTGGGAACTGCAGTGCTGGCAGCCATCAGCCCCGGCACGGCCTGGCCAAGATGGCACTGCCGCTCACCAGGTGAGATGCGTGCAGCACTTTACAGTCCTCTGCTCTCTCTCCTGGCTCTGATTCCGCAACATTTCAACTGTCATTGTTTTGTTGAATTTTCTCTGCTTTTCTTCCCTTGTCAAGAAGCAATATTCCCAGTAGTTGAGTACCAAGTCTCAGAGCGACTGAAACAAGCTGTCTCCTTCTATGCCGCCATCTTTAATCTCTGTGATGGTGGATTTATAACTAGATACACTTGTCAGCACCCACAGAATTGTGTAACATAAAGAGTGAATCTTAGTATGTATAAGTTAAAAAATAAACTAGTTGTAACAAGCCTCCTAATAAGTGCACAACTTTATCCAGTGTATACAAATTTTCAAGATGGTAGGATTTTAGAATTTTCAAGGGAACTGGTGATATACCTTTCTAATGCTTCTGATAATAAGAAAAGGAGTAATGTACCCTAAGATCTCCAGAAGCATACACAATTTTATTTGAGGAGGAAGTAAAAGGGAAAAGAAATTACATTTAATGAGTGCTTTTTATATACCATGCATTTTGCTAGACACTTTTTTATAGAGAGTAACTGATTCATTTCTTACCATGACCCCAAGGTATCATTATTCCCATTTTATAGATAAAGAAACTCAGGCAGTGAGCAGCTGAATTAATTTATTTGTAGTTCTACCACTAGCAAGCAGAAGAATATGGATTTCTACTGTAGGTTGTTTGTCTTGTCTTTCTTCCTTTATTACATAGTTCTACTATCTACAAACCAGTAAGTGGAATGAAAAAAAGCCAGATGTTGGTCTTTCTTATCTATTGTCATTGCTCTTTTCACAGGGAGCCATAGGATCTGCACTAAATCAAAATGAATTTTCAAAATAAAAGACTATAGAAAATATGGATTCTATTGTATATTACTCTTTATACTTAATATTAAATATTATTTGTTACTTTTTTGTGGTATTGGGGACTGAATCCAAGGGCACTCTACCACTGAGTTACATCACCAGTACATTTAATTAATTTATTTATTTTGACGTAGGGTCTCACTAAATTGCCTAAGCTGTCCTCAAATTTACAACCCTCCTGCTTGAGCTTCTCAAATTGCTGGGGATATAGGCATGTGCCATGACCCCCAGCTATTTATTAACTTTTTGGGTTTTTTTTCCACTTTAACATTCGTTAGTGAAAAAGGTGGTTTGAGATTAAAAGTTACAAGATATATGAAATTCATCTCTCATGATTTTTTTCCTGAAAGTGTTCAGAGATTTAGAAATATCTTACTTATAATTCTAGATTAGCATTAAGAAGACACATCAAGAAAAGCAGCAATACTTCCTTAGAAACAGAGGAAAGAGCTCAATGTCAAAATAGAGTTAAAATATTTAGTTAAAATAGATTTCATGGGACTGAGGTGTTATTCATATTTTCCCTCTTTATGAAGCTATTCTAATATATATATATAGTATTTGATCATTTTATACTGCCTTCAATTAAAGAGAACTTCTGAGCACAAAATTTATTATGTCTGAAATCATCAAATACTTAAATACAAATATTATATTCCCAAATGCAATTCAATACTTTAAAGTACATAAGAAATTAAAATATAATAAAGGTAATATTCTCAAATACTCTGTAAAAGATTAATTGTTCAGTAATTGTTTTTTGAGACCAGTTTGCAGAAAAAATGAATCAGATTACTACCCCATATGTCAAATAATTTCCAAAAGAATTAAATGTCCATCATAAAAAAGAACCCAAAAGGTAATAGAAAAACTATTGATAAATATATTTATAATATATATTACACAATAAAAACTTAAATATGTCTAGCTTCTTGAAAATGAGGAAAGCCTTTCTAAGTATGACATCAACAGCAGAAATGGAAAGAAAAATAGTGAATGTGAAAACTGCTGTAAATGAAATCTTTATGAATTAAATTAAAAATGCCTAACAAAAAATAAAAATAAAAAGACATGAAACATATAGGGCAGAAAAGGAATTGCTATCCCAAAGTTAATATCCCAAATAATATATAAAAACAACCTAGTGGGAAAAAATGGCAAACGACTATATTTAGCCACTCAATATGAAAAGATTATCCTAAAATAATCAAATATACGAAAATTTAAAAATTACATGATGCCCTTTGGAGCTTATCAAGTTGGTAAATAATAATTTCACAGACCCATTGTGGCAAGGATTCTAACAAAACTACATCTTCATTAGTTACCACAGAGAACAAAAGTTGGTAAAAGTTGAGCATTTGAAAATTCACTTTTGTAGCTTTCAATGTTGCCTAATTTTGACCCAGAAACTCCAGGTTTAGGAAACTTTTTAGAGGAAAAAAGCAATCTGGGGAAAGATTTCCTGATGTTCATTACATTATTGTCACTAATAGCAAAAAAGTGGAGATAGCTTACATGCTCAAAAACGTGGTATTGGTTGAATAATTTCCTGTGTGCACATGGAGTACTCTGAGAGGGTTGCTGGAGCCTGCTTGCGCTGGCTTGCAAGTGTCAATTGTTAAAGCTTGAATTTTATAAGGCATTTGTGGAGCTGTTGGTAGCTTGAAATCAACCATGGTGGGAATGTTTACACCATGGAAATCAGAAAATGCTATAAATCCAGGCTAGTTCTACCCCTCAGAGAGCTGGTTGATAAATGTCTATGAGCAGATTACTGCCTTACATCTATTATTAATGATATTTGTATAATATTAAATGACAAGAGAAAATGTTTACGATTTTTTGTTATGTGATGTTGGCAACATCTAAAGCAATATGTATAATTCCAATTACTTTAAAAACACAGAAAAAAGACCAAACAGTGAGCCACGTTTTATTTGGAGTGGCTAGATGAAATAAATTTATTTTCCTACTTTAACATATCTGAATATTCTACTTAAGATACATAATAATTTTGTAAGAAAAAGATTTTGTTTGAATGATTTTTGATGCTCTTGGCTGTATTACTCTCAAATATCCCTGTAAAAATCCCTATAATAATTTGGAACAAGAATCAGCCACTTTAGCCAGGGGCCAGACCCAGCTGCCACCTGTTTTTTTTTTGTTGTTGTTACGTGTGTGTGTGTGTGTGTGTGTGTGTGTGTGTGTGTCTCACTGGGAATTGAACCCAGGCATGCTTTACCACTGAGCGACACTCCCAGCCCTTCTTATGTTTTATTTTGAGACAGTGTCGCTAAGTTGCCCAGCCTGGCCTCAAACATGTGTTCCTCCTATTTCAGCCTCCCAAATAATCCTGGCTAGCATCAGTTTTTGTAAGTAAAGTTTTATTGAAATACAGTCATGCTCATTTGTCTGCATGTTGGTTATGGCTATGTTTGTACCACAAATGGCAGGATTTAGTAGTTGTCCAGAGACTGCGTCGCTAAAAATACCTAAAGTCTTGGCTATTTGGCCCTTCATAGAAGTTTGCCAACCCCTGCTATAGGCAACTTTGGGTTACCTGGCTACCTGCACAACCCTGCTTCTAGCCACTTCTAGAAGAATCTGTTCTCACCCACAGCCCCTCCTGAGTGGGTTTGCCCAAGTTCTGTTCCTTCTCCAAGCTTATAACTGATTGGATTAAAGGGGGAACTTGATCCAGGACTGGTTATTCATAAACTGGCTTATGTTCTACAACTTCTGCAGTGGTCATATCCTCTGTGTGGAATTTTGGGTTGGGAAACCAGCAAACTGCCGGAATTGGTTGTGGATGCTGTAGCTAGAACCCAAAAGCAATTTCAGGCTTACGTTGTGTGCAAACTGGATTTATAAACACAGGCAACAGAGGGAACAACAACCCAAGCACAGCCCAGATGGAAACAGTGTGGTGAGGAAGGCCAGGGTCTGAGAGGAGAGCGCAGACTGGCCCCTGCTTTTGTGGTTCTGTGGCTTTGTCCCTGTGATGACAGGGCCACACTTTGGTTCTTACATGCAAATGTAAGAACTTAATGTAAATCTTTCTTCTTAGTTTAAAACTCTCCTCCTTTTCCTTTTAAAGCTCTCCTCCTTTTCCTGAGCTAGAATTGAGTGCAATCAGATGAACCTTGAATAAGAAAACTTATTTTTAGAGGTATATTAAGACTCATAGGAAAAGTTCATTGTTCCTGAATGGTAATATAATTTGTCAACCACGATTAAGAACAGTAGGTAATTTACCTGCAGGATAATGACTTGCGTGTCATAACAATGAAAAAGTCACAATAAAAATAATTTTGTTGCAGCCAATATACCATTCAGGTTTGTATGAAAACCCCATATGAATGCTGGTGCTACTCAGTGTTAGGAAGGGTATTTAAGGTCATTGACTATGCACTGGAAGATGTCACTGCTACAGAAACACCTGCGCTGGAGGATTTGGAGCTCACCTTCTGTGAAAAGTCAGTCACCTCCAGACTTCTCATTTCTTATCTCTAGATTACCTGGAGTGGGCTAGTCTAACAGTTGAACATTGGTTGGCCTGAACTTCTGAAATCTTTTTTGTTTTTTCCCTATGTGGTACTGAGTCCTTTTGAGCTTCAATAACAGAATACCATACACGGGGAGGCTTATAAACAACAGAAATTTGTTTCTCATGGTTCTGGAAGCTGAGTCCAAGATCAAGGTGCTGGCAGATTTGGTGTTGGTGAGGGTCACTTCCTGGGTCATAGCCAGTCCTCTTCTCACTGCGCCTCCCTCATAACACCTGTGAAAGCACAGGTGTCTTATATAAGGGCGCAGTCCCATTCAGAAGGGCTCTGCTAAAGGTCCCACCTCCTAACACCATCCCATGGGGAATTAGTATTTCAACATATGAATTTGGGGGAGACACAAACATTCAGCCTAAAGCAGGTACCGAATGTATTCCCTTAATTTGCCCTACTCTTTGTCTATTTCTTCTACAACAAATTCAAAAAGGGAGGAATGGGATTTAGAGAAATGAAGATGCAGCTGTTCTAATTGTAAAAGCAGAGATAAAAACAGAGTCACTCCACAATAAGGAGATGCAAAATGCTCACCTGAGAGTAGAAGGAGGGATTTGCCACTGGAACTATGCAATGGCCGTGGTAAAACCTTAAGCATACCAGGCTTTTAAAGGCATGCTCACTACTATGTGTGTGTGGTTTGTATTTGTGTGTACATGAGTGTGCCTGGTAGAGGGAGGGAGGAGAGGATGAACATGAATCAGATATGACTCCATTGCTTCTTTTCTTTTTGTCAAAGATATCCTTATGACACATAGTTATAGGGTACCTATCAGGTGCTACGCTCGGGTGATAGTAGTGAATAAAAATGTGCTCCGTGCCCCTTGAGGAACTTATGCTCTTGCAAATGAGACAAGCACATAAATAATTAATAGATAACTGGCATTACACTGGCCAAGCGAACACACAACTCTGAAAACACAGAGGGAACCATTTATTGTCCTAATGGGAGTGGGAGGCGAAGAGTGTAACAGGAAGCTCCACCGAGGTGACATCAAAGATGAGCGAGGTTTCACTTGGGGTAAAAGTGGGTCAGTTACTACCTATGGATGAGACGAAGCTCGGGCAACGCTCTGCGGCAGGGCGCTCGCGGGCACAGGTGGAGCTCCGGGGGGCTGTCTTCTGCCGTGGTTGTCAGGAGGTAGGAAGGGTTGGAGTTCAGATTCAAGAGTAACAATGGATCAGAGATGAAGTAAGGATCTAAAGGGAGGCCAAGGAGGGCAAAAGGCAGACACTGTGGCCTGGACCCCTTGGGATCAAGCAGTGTTGGTGCCATCAGGGTGAAGAGCCGTGTGTGTGTGTGTGTGTGTGTGTGTGTGTGTGTGTGTATGTGTGTGTGTGTGCGTGTTTTGCTGGTATCTTCAGCAAGACTTGATAACAAACCATAAGCCAATATCTAGCCATTTTTATTACTTTTTAATATCATGAACCAAGTAAGGTATTGAAGCTTTTTAAAAGTCCAAGTATAGCCCAGTTGCGTCTTTGAACACAGCAAGATGGAGTGAGTCTGGTAACACGCTCATGAGTCCATTCATATACTTTATGACATATCAAGGAGAGGAGGGAACCAATTTTATGCATTTCTTCCACAGATATTTATAGTGCACCTACTGTGTGCCCGGAATTGTACCAAGCACTAGAGAAACAGAAGCAAACAGGGGAGACGAGGCTTAGCTCCCACAGATCCCAGGGCAGCTGAGTTCATCTGAAGAAAGGCATCTTCTCTCTGTGTACAGAATAGAGAACGGAGATTCCATGTTGAGGTTGAACAGAGTGGAGAGCTGAGCATAGGGGTACCATCTTCCTGCTCAGTCAATAAAAAGAGGAAAAACAAAAAGAACTCCAATGCAAGAGGTCTGCGGCAGTGGTCCCAGAAATTTTGTTTTGTTTTGCAGTACTGGGGATTGAACCCAGAGGCATTCTACCTCCAAGCTACATCCCCAGCCCTATTTATTATTTTGGAAGAAGATCTCACTAGGTTGCTGAGAGTCTCGCTAAGTTGCTGAGGCTGCACTCAAACCTGTGATCCTCCTATTTCAGCCTTTCAAGCACTGGGATTATAGGCGTTTGCCACCATGCCCCGCTAGAGGTTTTGACAAGAGCAGAAACGGTGTCCTGGACTGCTTGATGTCAAGGGGTGTTGGTGCCATCATGGTGAGCAGCAGTGTGTGTGTGTGTGTGTGTGTGTGTGTGTGTGTGTGTTACTGATATCTAAGAGGCCAAGACACACATGTGAGCCCCTTCACCTGAGGTGCTTCAGAGCTATTTTTGGAGAAATTTGAGGTGACTGGGTTTCTGGTGTGTGGGGAGGGAGGCAGTGAACCATGACTTATGACAATTGTTGTGGCTCCATTTTTATGACCTCAACAGCCCTGGGAGTAAGAAGATTTAAGGTTGGTCATCTCCAGCCACAGGCAGGGAAACCAAGATTCAGCTTCGGGGCCATGGAGCTGCTAAGGGAAATGGACTGGGGTCCAAACCCAGATCTGCTTCAGGGGCTTTGTTCTTGAATCACGTTTTTCAACAAATGATCATCTAGTTAGCACTGCCTGTCACGTGACATGAATAAACACTATCGGAGACACCACCTGTAAACACAAAGGATCAGTCTACACCTGTGGAATGGTTAGTCATATGACTTGAACGTAGTGGGTATTCAATCCATTTTAAAATGGATTCATTGGTAGGCCCCAGTCACCGTGGTGAAGGGAGGTGCCTTAATTTGCTTACTCTCTTCAGGGAAGCAGGAATACCAGGGAACTTTCGGGAAGCTAATCTCTACATGGGTCAGTGAGCTTTAGCATCAGACTCCTTTCTATTCCCTTTACCTTGTGAGCTCGACCTTGTGAGAACTGAGAAAGAATTTAAAGTCACATACTTTTTCTACAGTTGACCAGACAAAAATTTTTTAATAGATGACGACATCAATATTATTGCTGGTAGGTATAGATTCTTAAAATGGGTTTCAAGGTCAAAACATATTAATTGAGAGTACTGTGATCCGATAGTGGTTTTTCAAAGAATTGCCTGGGCATTACCAGAAAGGAACAGATCTTACTGGCTTTCAGTCTCTCTTCCATTCTGTTCACATTGGTGGGCACTAAGCAACATTAGGCTTAGAAAAAAAAATCTGAAAATTGCGAATGATAGGCAGATAGAAGGCGCCTGTTTAATTGTATTCAAACTCGTCTGAACTGGTTTCTAAAGACCTTCATCCTCCCTCTCCCCTCCAAGAAAAAGAGCAAACCAGCATTTTCTTTTAACTCAATTCTATTTAGGAGAGGTTTTGAAACTAAAAAGAGATGGACAGAGGGGGAAAGTCTGATCTACCGGCTTTTGCAATACACCAACGGTGCCGTATACAGAGTAAGAAGCTTTGTTTCACATTGAGGTTGCCGGGGTCGCGAGATAGCAGTGTGAGCCCCTGCTTTAATGCTGAGAGTGACATTTTTTTTGTATCCTTTGTGAGGTGGTCCATATGGAACAGCATAGCACCTAGTCAGAGCTGAGCTAATTCCTTCTGGAAGGATAGGAGAGGGTGTGAACCAGCCAGGAACAGGCAGAAGCATTTGATTCCGCAGGTTTATGGCAAGATGAAGGCTGCTGCCTACTGGGGGGTGCTGCTCTGTGCCAGCTGCTCCTATAGCAAATCACAGGTACACAATGACACCAGTCTGTCCCTGGCTTTAGAGACATAACATCCAGTAATTATGTGACTGCATGATGGGTTGTGTCGCTAATGCACGGGTTCACGGTGGCAGCGGAGAGGCAAGAACGATGAACTCGGCGATGCCGACTGATGTGGGGTCCGGCTGCAGGTGTTCCCAGCTTTGCTTTCAGCCCTGGTTGCCGTTCTCTCCTTACCTCCTGTTCAGAAAACGATCCCTCATGACAGCCACCTCTTAAAATGACTCAGATTCCAGTTATTTCGATTTGCGATTATCCAGGAGCTAATTATTGCCTTTTGCACCATCTCTGACTTTTTCTTGCCTTTCCCGGTCCCTCCTGCTGCTGTCCATTTCCCTGTCATTAGCACTCCCACCAGAGACTGGAGAAGGGACAGCATCAGGCCGTGCTCAGATCAGCCCCTCATATTGAGCGGCTCTGGGTACGGGTTCCCAGACAGAAGGGATCACACTTCTCCTGCACACTCTCACCCGAGTGCCAGAGTTCTCCCTGACACCATCTGCAGAGATAACTGAGGACTGCGGGGCAAAACCCTCATGTCAGAAGCTACCCACCATGGTGCTGGTAGGTGGTTGAGTGATGTGGGTACTGACCCTCTTTGGATCAGAACTGAGTCTTCTGGTGTCTAAGCTGCTGACAGGTGAAAGGTGGGTCACCTCTGGAAGTTGTAGTCATTGGCAGACCCCATAGGTCCAATTTGAGGGTGCAAACCTGCACTAAAATTCACAGTTTGAATCTCCTAGCCAATTGGACTCAGGTGCTGTAGAGGATGTCTGTGGCTTCTGCCAGTTTGGCATTCACTCCTGCTTGGTTGGTGGACTGGATGAAAAACAGACATAATCTCCAAGTCTTACTGGCTTGTAAGGTTCAAACCCCCGCCCTTAAAGGGGGATTTGTGGGCATGGTGGAGTAAGAGAGTCAGGAGAGGCACAGGAGAGAGATGAAGATTTATAAGTCTGTAGGCTCGAGAAGTAGGAAGATCCCAGAGGAAGTGGCTACGTATCTTGGCAAGAGAACGCATACCCTAAGCATGGCCCTAGGAGGTAGAGTTACTGGGTGTGACGCAGCCGCGTGGACTGGAGAGGTGATCCCTAGTGAAAATGAGAACTGAGGGCAGGAAGGTGGACCCGGCACTCATCACTCGCGCCGTGGCTCTGGAGGAGACCTCAGGGCACAGCCACAAAGGATGGTGTTAGTTTTCCTACCAGTCGGGAGCAATAGAGACCCAGACACAAAAATGAAGTGAAGATACAGAAGACAAGGTGGTCTTTCCTGCATACCTGATTTTATGTCGGAAAGTCTTCTTGCTCCTAGATAATATGAATTATCTAGCAAATACATAATCTCCACAACACAAAATACAATTAGTATAAAAGTATAATCTGTTATCTTTATGTGTTTCTGAGTAAGTTATCCCATTTGTATTTGTATTTGTATAAATAGTAGATGAAGCTATGACAGGTAAAATCCTGATGTCTATTTCCAAAAACTTTTAGTTGAAGTATAAAATGGAAAAGAACCTTTTTGGAAGACAAACTTCAAAATGTTTCAAAATTCCTAAAAGTGAGGCCGGGCGTGGTGGCACACGTTTGTAATCCCAGTACTTTGGGAGGCAGAGACCAGAGGATCCGGGCTCGCGGCCAGCCTCAGCTCTCTAGCTCTCTCTCTCCCTGTCCTCTCTCTCTCTCTCTCTCTCTCCTTAGTGAGGCCCTCCGCAACTTCGTGAGACCCGGTTTCAAAATAAAGTATAAAAAATAGGGCCAGGGGCATAGCGCGGAGGTAGAACGCCCCTGCGTTCAATCCCTGGTACCGCAAAAAAAAAAAAAAATTCCTAAAAGTGTGTGTGTGTGTATATACGGTATATATAGTGCATATAATATAGAAATAATATATATAATATGATATATGTAATAATAAGTTTAGATTACATATACATATATTATATATGTATTTATAATATATAAATTCTACTTTAGGAATTTACTCTGAGCAATAATAAAAATATATTCAAAGATTTAATTAAAGGATGTTTGTAAAGGTAATAGTTAATTTTCCTTTTTTTAAAAGTATTTCTTAGGTATAATTCTTTTACAGTGAAATGCACAGATTCTAACTGTACAGTTCAGTGGGTTTTAACAAATGCACACACTCTTGTAAGCCACATGCCTGCAAGATATGACATATTTTTATCACCTAGAACATTCATGAAAACCCCTTCCCAGTCATCTCCCCTAGAAGCAACCATGGTTCTGATTTTTATCATTGCAGTTTAATTTTGCTTATAAGTGATATGATACTATTATGACAATGTTCAATGCAGATTTTTTTTAAATCATGTGAACCATGATTCTAAGCAGCAGCTCTAGGCTGATAGCTCCAAGGAAGGACGAAGCATGAATGTCGCCTCAGGGGAGTGGAGGTGGCAGGATGCTGTCCCAGGCAGCAAGGATGAGGAGTGGAGAAGAGAGTCTGTCCCTTCCTCTCAGTCTGACTGTGGAGAACAAGTGATGGGGTCAGGCAAGGTTGCCCACACATCTCGATCACCCCAGAGTGAGGAGGACGTTGGGTAGGAGGAGCAAGCGCCTCCTCTCCTGCCACCTTCTACTCTGAGGTGTCCCTTCTGGGCAAGGCGACTTAGACACAAATGATGATTGGAAATGATGTTCTTGTTAATGAGTTACCTGTTCAAAACCCTGGATGTCAAACAGAGGCCCGAGATTCCCTTGACCAAAGGTCAAGGTCAAACCCCTGCATGACATACAAAGCCTTTCATCACCTCACCTTGATCTATTAGTTTAGTTTCCTTTCTGCTGCCATCAACACATCCCGATTTGCCAGAGTCTTTCCAGGATATAGTACCTGGGAAATACTCCTGTCCTGAGCATCCTGGAATGGTTGGTCATCCTATCCCAGCCCCTGCCACCCGCTATCACCAGCGTCTTAACTAAACCTCTGCACTTAATAAAACAGGACAGGCCTCTGTCTTATAAATTTTTATTTTCTCCAAATCTGTACAAGAGCTGGCATGGAATAGGCATGAAATAATATATCAATCTCTGATGATTAATTATGTCCATATGGAGAGTATTTTCTCTATGATTTTGTACCTCATTTATGTTATTGGTCTTGAGAATAAATTTTTCTTAAAGATAAAAAGAAATTCCATTGTGATGCTTTTTCCATTAATAAAATGGTGCAGGTTCAAAATGCTGGGCTGGTCTCATGTGTCTTCTCTCCCAGTAGATAAGCAGAGAGCAATGTTCATTTGCCTGGAATCACTGAACTTTTATCACAAGCAAGGAATTGGGCCAGCTCCTACATTCTACCCCCTCCAGGTACCATGGAACCTGTCTACGTTAGAACACTGGAGTGTCATTCTCCTCGTCAATGGTTTTGCCATTACCCTATTTCCTCAAGAAACACCAGAGACGTGGCAGCTCTTAGAGTCTGGGAGGATGCTTCACAAATTTCGCGACTGTTAATTCCCAAGGACCGTTTTATCATTATAAGTAGTAGGCTTAATGAAAACCCCATCAAATACAATGGAAAAAGCAATATTTTTCTTTTGTGCCTTTTATCCATTTTTACATTTTAACAAATGCTATTTTCTGAAATGGATATTTAGATACATTTGCCACTGAAATATTCCATTACTACTCTGAATTCTATTAGCCAGCATGCTTATTATATTAATGTTCAGAGCAGGGATCACTAGAAATGACATTTATTTGAGAAAATTAGAAGAGAACTCTTCAAAATTAAACAACTTAATCCTTGTTTCTGATTGTTATTCACTCAAGTCTGCACAGTTCCAAACTCCCTTGGTGAGTTAATTCTGTCTTGAGGAGCTTTTCCCTTACATGGGACATCCCAGAAGCCAGAACGGGATCTGCCCACTTGGCTTGGTTGTTAAATTCGTGCACACATTCTATTCCCAATGCACTAAAAAGTCCTCGGCACCTTGCCCCAGAGCTCATCATTTTATACCTGGGGTGTGGTAAGAGGACCAGAAATTTATAGTCACATCAACTGCAAAGTCTCTTACCTTCACACTGAGGGAAGATTTATTTTGGAAAGTGTACATTCTGTGACTTGGGTTGAAATGCATGGCTTTTGCCCTCACAGCCTCCCTATTGCTTGCAATTCCTTCCTCCTCATCTTTGGTCCTGTTAGGAATCAGAGAATCTGGCTGAAAGGCATTCCAGAGAGAGAGAGAGAGAGAGAGAGAGAGAGAGAGAGATTGAGATTGTGTGTGTGTGTTTTGCTGGGGATTGAACCCAGGGGCATTCTATACCTCTGAGCTACACCCCCAGCCCTGTTTTATTTTTTATTTTGAAACAGGATCTCAATAAGTTGCTGAGGGACTCACTAAGTTCCTGAGGCTGGCCTTGAACCTGTGACCCTCCTGTCTCAGCCTCCCCCATACTGGGATTACAGATGTGTGCCTCTGCTCCCGGCAAGAGCATTTATTTTGATTTGAGGAACTGATCCAGCCACTCAGGCTATTGCCGTGGTTTTAGCTGCTTTAATACATGCAGGCCTCCCCAGGACTTTAAAGCTATTCAATGAGCTATTCTGTTTCTATCCCCATATTGGCATAGTGTCTGGATGAGATTAGCACTGCCAAGGACTGACCCTTACCAGGCTAGCAAGGTTAAATGGCCTCAAAATACCAGTGCAAAAATCCAGATGGTGAGCCAGGTCCTGAAGATCTGGAGTCCAGAGCAGACCACAAGGTAAGAGAAGGAGGTTCGTTAGGATGTACTGGGATGCCAAGAGAAGCTTAGTCTCTTTGTCTAGAGAAGGGAGTAGTTGGTACTTAGGGAAGAGTTAAATGATGAAGAATGATTGAAAGCCTGGGAAGTAGGAACTTGAATTTAGAAAGTCAATGACATCTGGCTGCACAAGGAACTGAATAATGACTAGCTGATGCCATAGGGTTTGGAGTCAGGTCCAGTGTGGTGCCATGTTCTCTCTTGCCTCTGGGGAATTGGTACAAACTGCTCCCTCTGCTTGGAAATCCCTGCCTTCCCCTTCACACCCTCTCCCCCTAAACTCGTGCTTCCTAAGACAACCCTCCTTACCCTGCTCGTCTCAGGTTAAAAGTTGCTTCTCCCATAAAGTCTTTTCCAATTCTTCATCACCTGAGATACCTGTATCCTCAGATACATGTCTCTCTGTTGCCTCCCAAGGCATCTGTATTTAATCCTATTGTGATAATAATATGAATGCACTTATTGACCATTTGTTCAGTGCCAGATCCTATTCTAAGAATTACACACATAGGATCTCATTTAAGTCCCCCAGTAACCTTATAGATAAGTACTGTCAATATACTCATTTTACAGGTGAGAAAACAGAGCACAGAGATATTTAAGATGTGCTCACAGCAAAACGGCTAGTGTCAGATCCAAGACTGGGATCCAGAGCCTAAACTCGTAACCACCATAAGACTGCAGTTGTCTCTATCTCTGATTTCAACTTCAAGGACACACCCAGATTAAGGCAGCACACATAGACTCTATCCTTCAATCAGAAGAGTGTCAAAGAATTCACAGTCATTTTCTACCACTACATTAGTTGATTAAAATAACATCTATGAGCTGGGCATGGTGCCACACACCTGTAATCCCAACACTTGGGAGATTGAGACAGGAGGATCCCAGGTTCAAGGTCAGACTCAGCAACGTAGCAAGATCCTGTTTCAAAATAAAAACTAAAATAGGGTCCGGGGTCTAGCTCAGAGACCCTGGGTCCAATAGCCAGGGTCCAATACACAGTACAATAATTATAATATAATTTAAAATATATGTGCAAATGTGTGTAAATTTAACTCCCAGACAATTGTCTACATTGTATTTTATTTTTTAGAGCTAAATTCATTTATTTTCTTACAGTTATGGGTGCATTATATAGTGTTTTAAAAGATAACGTGGGTACTTTATTGTATTGCTGTTCTCAAAATTTGGCTCAGAGTCAAACTTAACCTTTAGAGTTTCTATATTGATCTCTTTATTATGATCAATAAATAAAAATAAACACATTTCAGAATGACTATTTGAGTCTCAAATCACATCTTCATTTCCTTCTGTTTTGGTAAGGATTCCTAGAACTAGATACCGCCTGTGCAACCTCATATAAACAGACCCCATTGCTCTGTCCTACACCCATGGTAGACATCATTACATAATCAAGACAGGCCAGTTCTGAACCAACCCTGCAGGTAGGCATTTATTAATTAAGCAGACCCTGAATATAAGATAAAACTTATCTGCCGTCCTTCTTTCATGATATCATATTCTAACTTACTTACTCTTCCTCCCAACATTAAAGACATTAGAATGGAATGTCTTTAGAGGAAGAACAGAAGTTGGCATTTCAGAAGTAACCTCATATTTTTTTTGTGTGTGTGGTACCGGGGATTGAACCCAGGGGCATTCTACCTCCGCGCTACACCCCCGGCCCTATTTTTTATACTTTATTTTGAAACCGGGTCTTACGAAGTTGCGGAGGGCCTCACTAAGTAGAGAAAGAGACAGGGAGAGAGAGAGAGAGAGAGAGAGTTGAGGCTGGCCACGAACCCGGATCCTCGGGTCTCCGCCTCCCAAAGTACTGGGATTACAAGTGTGCGCCACCACGCCCGGCTAAGCCTCATATTTTTAAATAGACTTCGAAAAAAGGTTTAAAGCACAAATATTCTCTCAAATCTTAAACATATATTGAACTGAAAGTACTGACTTACATCCAATCATTTTAAGGTGTTTCCTGATAGTCTGGCAGAGTTTATAATCCAAATGGATTTTTACCCTCCTTCCTAAGAAAGCATTTATGGAGTGCCTAATTGTGTGTGGTTTTACACTAAGCATCGCATACAGTGGATTATTTGGGAATAGTTTTAGAGTTCATAGACACAAACTATTTTACTCCGATGTTTACAGAAGTTACCAAGACTTATTTATAACTGAAAACATTGTTCTATACAGTAGTATTATTTTATTTATTTATTTATTTATTTATTTATTTATTTGCGGTACCAAGGATTGAATCCAGGGGCATTCTACCTCTGGGCTACACCCCTAGCCCTGTTTTTTAATCTTTATTTTGAAACAGGGTCTCACTAAGTTGCAGAGGGCCTCACTAAGTAGCTGAGGCTGGCCACGAACCCAGATCCTCCGGTCTCAGCTTCCCAAGTACTGGGATTACAAGTGTGCACCACCACGCCCGGCTACAGTAGTATTATTTTAAATGTATGCATCAAAAATTCAAACAGCAAAGTGATATTCTATGGTATTTATGGTGGCCAGGTATTATTGGGCTTGGAAGCCAAGCCTTTCAATCAACTCACATCCATGGAACCATTTTTCCGCCCAATTGCACCCTCCACCTCCACCATTTCAGAAAAAATGTAAGGTTGGAGCTTGGCTGCTGGGGAAACTAATGGTGAAAAGAAAGGAAAATCCTATATTTTAAAGGTTTTCTGGCAGGGAATCCTATAGTCTGGAGGGAAGGGTTATCCAGTGAGAATGATCTTATTGACTCCTAACCTAACCCATATTCTTCTCATTCTTCTGCCTGTCATGATCTACCCAGAAAGTGCTAGATGGAGTTAGCATAATGGAATAACTCCATGCCCTCCCTTGAGAAAGAAACTTCTCATTTATGATGCACTTTATAATAATGATGTTCTTGATAACTTTGTAATACCCTCTCAACAAGCGGCGTTGGAGTTACTTGGATTAAATGATTCCGTTTGGCTTTGGCTATTAGTCTAGCTCAGAAACAGTCTCCTGTCTCACACACAATATACCTATAGCGATTATCCCTTATTTCTAAATAACACTGTCAGGGATTCGATGACAATGAGAGCAGCAGGAACCCCCAAGGAGCATGATAATAGTTTCCTAAGCAGCTCTGCCACCTCCCTCCTATTTCTCTGAGGGCTGAGGTGAGCCAGTGAACTGGTGGACAGAGAACTTTTGTCTTCTGAATGCTGTCTTATTTTACCCCATAAGAGCTGGTGATTGAGAGGATGTGCGTACAAAAGACCTCGAACCAGCAGTACAAATTTATTTCATATCTTGTCAGAAACTCGCGCACCATCCCTGTCCAACGTGATAATGGTATTCTTTCAGAACTGTGACCCACCACAGGAGAACCATGAGGGTCATACAATGGCCAGAAATTAACTCTTGACACACTCGCCGTTTTTCCAGTGAGCACTGGGGCTTAATATTTCAGACCTAGAAGAGTTGATCTCCCCTGGCGATAGCAATCTGCCTTTCAATTTTGCTGTCTGGAACAGCCAGCTGTGAGCCTTTATATAACATTTCACAGTCCCTTAATTACCGCACGACAACCTCAGGGTTGCTAATCCTAATACCATTCCAAAGTGAGGCACTTGTGGCATATCAGCAGTTTAATACAACTCTTTCTCTGGTAATCATGTTTGGTGGAAAATATAGCTCTTCTCAAATACACTGAACCGCTACCTTTAAAAATGCTAAGATAAACTTTTGCTTTGGCTCCACATCACTGGAGAGAAATAGCCTCTTGTGCCCAGACTGATAGGTCCACCAAGGATGCTAAATACACAACGAAAAGCCAAACAAGAGAGACTTGGAGAGAAAAAGTGGATAGAAACTGGCAGGAAAAGATTCCTTGGGCGATTCATTGTACTATTCAAGCAGAGCATGCTAGTCTCTTTTTTTTTTCTTTTTTCTTTTCTTGGTGGAAATTGGGTCCCAGGTACAGCATTCTGGGGTTATGCAATGGCACAAGAGGACCATGAGCCCTAATGGTCTCAACGTGGCTCATGGGCAGTTTTATTACCTTTGGGCAGATGACAGCTGACTGGGATACCTACTGTCAGAGAAAATGTTTTGCCTTCATTTGGTTAAACAGAGACTTCCAGCCGGGCGTGGTGGCACACGCTTGTAATCCCAGTACTTTGGGAGGCAGAGACCGGAGGATCCGGGTTCGCGGCCAGCCTCAGCTCTCTCTCTCTCTCTCTCTCTCTCTCTCTCTCCTTAGTGAGGCCCTCCGCAACTTCGTGAGACCCGGTTTCAAAATAAAGGATAAAAAATAGGGCTGGGGGTGTAGCTCAGAGGTAGAATGCCCCTGGGTTCAATCCCCGGTACCACAAAAAAAAAAAAAAAAACAGAGACTTCCAATGGCCTGGCACAATCATTCAAGACCAATATTTATGGGACTCAAATAGGCTGGTTGGTCTTCTCTACGTCTGCTCACTTTCTGCCCGAGTTGGTATGCTATCGACTGCCAGTGAACAATCAAGTCTGCACTTCAAATGTAGTTGTGTAAATACAATACAAAGCTTGGAGTTTGGTGAGTTTCCTAATACCCCAAGGCGTATTAATCAATCAACGAATACTTACTAAGCTTCTGCTGTGCGCGCAGTATCTGGCTAAGTGCTCTAGGAGATAGGAGACATCTGAGATGGAGTTCTAGTACTCCAACAAAGTACAGTGAGATGGTTTGAAGCCCAACAGAAGTGAGTTTAAATCCTGGCATATCAACTTACTAGATTGGCGACCTTAAAGGAAGTAGGTTATATTTTGGAGCTTCACTATTAAATGAGGTTAGAAATGACTGTTTTATGGGGTTGGAATTTCTGGCTCAGGATTCTTCTCTGAGCTCCAGACTTGCATATCCAACAGTCTACTCACTTCCTCCACTGGGAATCTGACTCAGTTGCAAACCTGATGTGCCTCGGTGCTTGCTGACTCCACCTACTGGGATCCCCACTGCACACTTTCTCCTTCAACTTTTCTCTCTCAATAAATGGCATCATGGTCCTATGCAAGGTCCTTCTTTCTTCACATAATCCAATAGCGAGTCCTGTCAGTCTTACCCTGAAAATATGTCTCTGATCTAGCTTCTTTTCTTTGTCTTCATTGCCTCCACCTATAATTCAGACAACTGTCTTAATCTCCGAGAAAACTACAATGGCTTCCTGTCTGATTTCACGACTTTGATTCTTAACTCTGTAGCCCAATGTCCTCTCAGTAGTGAAAGTACTTTTAAAACCTACACTGAGACCTTTAGTTCTGGTTAAGATATAGGAAGTTAGCTGGGTGCAAGGACACACCTGTAATCCCAGTACTTGGGAGGCTGAGACAGAAGGACTGCAGATTCGAGGTCAACCTCAGCAACTTAGACCCTCAGCAACTTAGTAAGGCCCTATTTAAAATAAATAAATAAATAAAAAGGGCTGGGGGTGTAGCTTGGAGGTAGAATGTTCCTAGGTTCAATCCCCAGTACCAGAAAAAAAAAAAGGAGAGGAAGAAGAATAAAAAGATATAGGAAGTAATGAATTCCTATTTCTCACTGGCTTATGATTTATCACTGTACATTATTATTTTGTACTCAACTTATCCCCTGTTTGATCATGGACAGCTTCTTTGAATGACTTTTACATGTTAGTGACATGCCCCATCTCATTTTTTGAGCTATTCCTCACTCCTGCCCTAACAAGACTTTCTAGGCTTTCTGTCCTACTGTCTCCATCAGCATTCTTGCAGCCATAATCTAAATAACTGACCACATAACTTAGAGGAAAGAAGATTTATTTTCTTACGGTTTTGGACTTAATCCATGTGAGGCCGGGGACCGTGGATCTCAGGGCAGGGTGGCAGGAGGCAGAGGGAGAGTACACGGGCTGTGCTCTTTACAGCACAGAGGCTGGAAGAGAGAGAGAGAGAGAGAGACAGAGACAGAGACAGAGACAGAGATTGCAGGAGAGCAAGTATGCAGGGGAGGAGGAACCCTTTATATAATCCCCAAGGCCACACCCCCATGGACCCACCTCCAGCCACACCCTACCAGCCTACCAGCTTTACTGGGTACCACCCAGGTAAATCCATTACAATGGATTTATGCACTGTTGGGATTACAACCCTCATGACTCCACTATATCAACCCTGAATATTAATAAAAGAGCTCTTTAGGGGACATTTTATATCTAACTATAACACCTACCCTTCCTAAATCTGGGATTGCTTCCTTCTCTGAGGATCCCTGGTTCCTTTTATTGAGGAATAGTTTTAGAGACCAGGATCTGGGTGCTAGGTGTACTCATTACTCCTAGAATAGCATTGCTTCTTGGTCCTTTGAGAGTACAGAGCTAGGAAACATATGTACATACATACATATGTACATATGCACACATATGAGCATACTTACACAAATATTGATGTATACTTGTGCACATATACATGTATAAGCATATATATGTTAATATTTTACATACTCTGAGTTCATATTGTTCCAAACCTCCGATACCAAACTACCCTTATAGTTCACTTATTTCCATTTCATATTTGCATGTCCTTTTTTTCACAGTGAGACCCTGGCTTCCAACAGTATTAATACATTTACTTATTTGCTCAATCAATCCTACAGTACATGTAAAACTTTTTTCAGAATTGTTTCATACATACCTCTTCAAAATGCAAAGCAACTAAAAGGAATTCAAGATTTGTTTACAATTCTCTCCAACACTCCACCTTAGTAGTTAAATTACATGTTTATAAGTTATCTGATTGTTCTTTCTTTCTTTCCTAATTGTGATTATAGTATTCTTTGAAATAACATTCAGCCATTTATTTAATTTTGCTTTCCATTTAATATCATGTTTTCTATCTTTATTGGTCAATTTTGTTTTCTTTTGTTTTTTTGTATATTTAGATCACTAACATGATTCCAAAGGTCAAAATTATTCAAGAAGGAATATTCTGAGAAGTGTCATTCCCCTACATCCATTATACTTTGTTTTTCCTTCCCCTCTCCAACCTAATATGTAAGACTTTTTGTTTATGGTTTGTTTTTCCTGTGTTCCTACATAAAGATAATCAGATATATCTGTGATTATCCTTTCTTTTTTTTTTTTGCGGTACCGGGGATTGAACCCAGGGGCGTTCTACCTCCGTGCTACACCCCCGGCCCAATTTTTTATACTTTATTTTGAAACTGGGTCTCACGAAGTTGTGGAGGGCCTCACTAGGTAGAGAGAGAGAGAGAGAGAGAGAGAGCTGAGGCTGGCTGTGAACCCAGATCCTCCGGTCTTCGCCTCCCAAAGTACTGGGATTACAAGCGTGCACCACCACACCCAGCTTTCTCCTCCTTTCTTAAAAAAAAGACAACATATTACATATGCTCTTAGTATTTTGCTTTTTCCCATTAAAGAGTGCCTTCTGCATCCCTCCTAATCGGCTCCCAAAGCCCTTCCTCAACCACACGTGTGTTCCGCACCATTGGGTGTGTACACCGTAGTTTATCCCATTAATGGCTGGACATTTATGGAGCTTCCAGTATTTTGCAACTATCTATAATGCTGCAATGAATAAATTTGCTGATATGTCTTTTCGCATTATTGGAAGTATATCTTCAGTGGAGAGTCCCAGGAGCAGAATTACTGGGTCAAAGATGTGAGGAGTTCCTCTTCATACACACTGTACCATTTTGTACTCCAGCTAGCTCTGCATGAGAATGCCTGGTCCCCACAGCCTCCCCAACACAGTGTGCGGTCAAGCCTTTGAATTTCAACAGCCTGATGAAATGAGAAGGGGTAACTTAATGTGGCTTAACTTATATTTCTCTTATGTGTAACGTTGTACATACAGTATTTTCTTGTGTTTAAGGGCTATTTTGTATTTCATTTAGAATTATTGCTTATGGTTTTGTCCATTTTTCTATAGTATTTTTGATCTTCTTCAACATCTAAAGATTGTTTCTATATTAATGATATTAGCCCTTTATCTGTGAAATATATTGCAAATATTTTCTCCTAGCACATTATTCACTTTAGAGACTATTTTTGTTAGAAAATTTATCAGTATTTTCTTATATTTATATAGATTTTGAGACATTGTTAGAAAATCTTTCCAAACTCTCAAATATACAAGAATTAGCCCATGTTTTCTTCTATTACTTTCATAGTTTTATTTTTTAAATCTAGATATCTGATCTATTTGGAATTTATTTTGTGTATTGTATGAGGAGTGGATCTAATTTTACCTTTTCTAAGGGGATATCCCATTGTCTCAACACTATTAAGAATGAAGAAGACAATCTTGAGGGATGACAATGTCTTAGGATACCACTTTTATCATATTCTCATTTTCTATCTATATAATGCGGTCTATTTTATCTGATTATTTAAACAAAATCTTTAACAAACTTTTGTGTGTTTTGTTTTAAATAGTCTGCTCCTTAACAGCAACCTTTTTTTTTTTTTTTGGTACTGGGGATTGAACCCCGGGGGCATTCTACTTCC
>PVJS01007324.1:0-56537 GCA_004027185.1 Glis glis
CTGTGATAGTCAGTCTAGGTTGTCAACCTGACCTGATCATGACACACCCAAGATTATGTGATTTTGGGTGTGTAACAGCAGATTAAACAGAAAGCCCTGCCCTGAATGTAGGCAGCAGGATTCTGATAGGTGCAGGACTTAGATAAAAGAGGGAGAAGCCGCGTGGAGTGCGCGCGACTCTTTCCGAGGAAAACGCATCTGCTCTCGCCTGAGATCGTCGGCCGCCGGCTCCGCCTTTCTCTGAAGAGCTTCTTGATCTTCTTGGCCTCCAGCTCTTGGAACTGAAACTTCACAATCGTTTCTCCGAAGAGCTTCCTGATCTTCACGTCTTGGACTGGGACTGAATTAGTGGTTGCTCCAATCCTAAGACTCCAGCTCTTAGACCGTTCGACCAGCTACTGGTTCCTCTGACTCTCCACGTGCAGTCAGAACCTGGGACTACATTGCTTCAAACTGTAAGCCCATCTGATAAATCCTTTTTTTCAAATATACTCATTCTGTGTATTCTGTTAATCTAGAGAACCCTGTCCAATACAATGCTATAATATACTTCGAAGTAAATGTGATGAGTTTCAGAGGAATCCTTCATCAGAACATTGTGAATCAGAAAATCTTTTTCTTTGAGAAGAAATTAACTGACCAGTTTGAGACTCAGCCTAAAATATCTGAATGACCACTTTCACCACCAGTGTCACCAGAAGTGGCAGCACTGGGCTCCTCAGATTGTTTTAAGACATCCACATGCCAGGTCCTTTAGAAGTTCCTCCCTACCCCTAACCCGTCTTTTGTCTATCATTAGTATCCTTTTAGAAGTGGCAAGTCTTTCATGAAAATCTTACTGTCAAAGGCATGCTATTGTTCTGTTAACAAAAAGTGTATGATTAAGTTGTTTATTCAAATTCTGCCAGACATTTAGAAGAGGTATACATAATTAAATATAAATCAAGGTTTCACTACCAACAGATGAATTGAGGTTCCCAGCCACATGCAACTCATAAAGAAGCATTGTGTTCACAATTTCATTCCTTGAGTTGTAGGCTGAAAAATCTGTGATTACCCAACAATTACCTGTAAAATTAAACAGACTTCATTAAAACTTATTATTTTGATCTTGCATGGTAATAGAATTTATTCTCTGATTGGTGTGAAGAGTTAAAAACTATCTTGCAGCCATTGTAACACTAAAAAGGACAATTGCAGCAAATTCTTCTAATTAAATAAGATTCACCGGGTGTGGTGGCGCACACTTATAATCCTAGTACTTGGGAGGCTGAGACAGGAAGATCACAGGTTCGCCGCCAGCCCCAACTGCTTAGTGAGGTCCTCTTCAACTTAGTGAGACCCTGTTTCAAAATAAAGAATAAAAAATTCTGGGGGTGGAGCTCAGAGGCAGAATGCCGCTGAGTGCAATTCTCAGTACCGCAAAAAAAAAAAAAAAAACATTCTTGGGAATACAAATCTGCTGGGTCAGATGGCTGATTGTCTCAGCTCTGCTCATTCTTTAGAAAATTACACAAAGCATAAAATAAAATGACAGCATTATTTTGCTGTTGAAAAAGCCACATATATAAGTATAACATACAACAGTATCATTGTATATATGTGTTACATATATATTATTGTATATCTATCATTATATATAACATGTATATATATATCTATATATCGTGTAAATATATATCATTGTATATATACATATGTTTTATATGTAGAAATATAAAACATACAACTATATATATATATATATATATTTGTGTGTGTATGAAGAATTCCATACTTATGTTAAATATATAGCTCCTACTAGGAGCACCAGTTTTAAGTATAGTTAAAAATATGAATTGCCATTTTTGCACATAAGATTGAGACAATCCTGAATAAGCATTTGATTTTTTTCTCTTTGTGTCTAATATTTTTCAAGTGGTAAAATAAACAACAAAACTTATCTGTGCATGTAACTTTGATAAGCAGTAACTTGAGACTTAAAGACCCCAAGAAGCAGTCACATGAGACCAGAGATACTACATACCTTTTGGTAGCATTATCCTAGAATGGAATGGAATGAAGCAAGTTGTTTGATAATTTCAACTCTTTGTACCTGGAACTGGGTAACCTAATCAAGAATATTGTGTTCTTCATATAAAAGTATTTAAAATGTTTTGAAGAGTATGTTTCTTTTCAGAAAGAAAAGTAGAATACAGTAAAACAGCATTCTGATATTATTTTTAAGTGGACAATGTTTAGATTGCCAGAAATACACATAGAACAGAGATATAAGTAACATGTATTGATATGAGTGTTTATTGCTAATAAATGAGTAAGCAGTACCTTCAAAGTAGTGAATGAAAATGTCAATTCAGAATTCTATACCCAGAAAAACTTCATTCAAAAATTAAATAAAAATAAAGCTATGGAAAAGGAACTAGGCCAGATTATGCTATGAGCATATGTGAATATATCACTCTGAATCTCACTATTATGTACAGGTATAGTGCACCAATTTTTAAATAAAATAAAATATAAAATTATATCCAGAAATACAAAAGCTAAAATAACTCATCATCTGCATACCACACTGTTAAAAATATATGAAGAAATCCTTCAAGAAAATAATAACAGATAGAAAAATAAACAAAGGAATAAAAGAGCATTGACAATGGCAACTATATAGATAAATATTCAAGATTCTTTCCCTACTATTTACATCTCATTAAATAACAAAAAAACTATGGAGACAATCACCTTGGCATCTACTTTAAAAAGCTAAAAATAGAAGGGAAATTAAGTCCAAACTAAATAGATGAAAAGAAACTATAAAGATCAAAGTAGACATTAATGAAATAGAAAAGAGAAACACAATAAAAATTCATGAAAGCAGGAGCTATCTTATTGATAGTTTATTGAAATTTTATATCTCATGAACAAAGTATATTAAAGACAAATTAATAAAATACAATTAGAAGGAAATGATGAAATTTGTAGTTTAACATATTCCCCAAAGAAAACTCTATGTTCTGGTCACTTCCTTGGTAGATCCTAGCAAGCTTTTAAGAAATAATAATATAAATTCTACATAAACTCTTGTAGAAGGTTTAAAAGGAAGAAATATGGTCCAGCTCATTTTATGAGGCCGGCGAACTCTGATATCATATACAAAGAAATTAGTAGGAAAAACTACTCCAGAAAAAACATTCCCCAAATAAAATTAATGAATGTATAAAAAAGAGTAATACATCATTACTAAATATGGCTTATTTCAGGAATCCAAGTTAGATTTAACATTTGAAAATCTATGAATATTGTTGACTTTCTGTATTCATAGGTACTGTATTTGTGGATGCAAGCAATCATAGATCAAAAATATTTGGGAAAAGACAATTGTCTCCCTAGTGAACATCTACAGACTTTTTTTCTTATCTTTATTTCCTAAACACAGTTTAACAACCATTTAGCTGGATTTACATTGTATTAGGCATTATAAGTAATGTAGAGATGATTTAAATCTGAGTGGATATGTGTAGGCTATATGCAAATACCATGTCATTTTATAGAAGGGTCTTGAGTGTCTGCAGATTTTGGAATCTGTGGGGAGCTGGAATCAATTTACTGTGCATACTGAAGGATGATTGCATTAACAATCTGATATGCTCATATATAACACTGAGAAAAATCAGGAACTAATTGTACACTGAAAAATGTAAAACATTGCTGAGAAAAACCAAAAGAACATCTAAATAAATGAAAATATATTCCATAGCTTAGGAGATTCAAAATCATCAAGATGCTAATTCTCCCCTAAAACATTATCCATGGAAGAAAAATGGATTAGAACTTATGAAAATTAAAAATGTCTGTTCTTTAAAAGACATTATTAAAAGAATAAAAAGTGTAAGTAATAGACTGGGAGAAGTATTTGCAAATTACCTATCTAATAGAAGACATATCAAGAATATAGAAATAATTATTAAATCTCAACAATAACAATCTAATTAAAAATAGAAAAAATATAAATGGATACTTGGTCAAATAAGTTAAACAAATGACAAAAACAAGAAAAGCTGCACGGTAGTACTAGTCATTAGTAAAATGCATATTAAAACCACAATGAAATATCTCATAAAATCTATTAGAATATCTAAAATTAAAATAACTAACCATTCCAAGTATTTGTGAACACAGAGAAACTAAAACTCTCATCCACTGCTGGTAGGAATGTAAAATGAAATAAAACATTGGAAAATACTGGTAGTTTTATAAAAAGTTAAGTATACACTCATCATTTACCCAACCGTTCCACTCCTAGGTATTTTACTAAGGGAGATGAAAGCAAGTGTCTGTGCAAAAGCTAGTACATAGATGCTCACTAAGGCATTGTTTTATAAGCTAAAACTTGAAAGTAGCAAGTGAGGTGAATGTATAACAAATTGTTTTATATTCATATAATGAAATATTCATAGCAAGAAAAGTAATGAGGTATTAACACATGCAACTTTGATAAATCTCAAAATTATTATGCTGAGTGAAAGAAGGCAAACAAAAAATGCAAACTGCATGGTTCCACTCATAGAATTTTAGAAAAGTTAAACTTATTCATGTGATAAGCACATCAGGGATTATCTACAGATGGGGTGAAAGTAGAATGTGAGGCAACTGTAGCAAAGGGGTTCAAGGAAACTTGAGGTGGGATGTATGCTCTTTATCTTGATAGTAGCAATGGTTTCATGGGTGTATACACTTCCAAACTTATCAAATTGTATACTTCAAATAAGTGCAGGTTGTTTTATGAAATTATAGCACAATAAAGCTGTTTGAAATAAAATTCTATATTTTTTCTAGAGAAAGAAGTCCAAGGTATATTAAATAAAAGAATAATAGAGAATGTGGATAGCTTATTACTTTTTATGTAAGTGAGAAGTAATAAGGGTATGTAATGTATGCTTGCATTTGCTTTTAAAATCATTGTAAAAGTTTAAAAATTATCAATAAATTCCATTTCCCATGGGGGTGGAGTACAGGGAAGGTGATAAATAGAAATGGGAATAGGAATGTAAACTTCTCAGGGTGTACCCCTAATATGGTTTTGATTTTTATGCCATGGGAATATATTGTATATTCTAAGGAAAAATTAAACACCAATATATATCCAGGTGAAATTATTATTATTCTATAATATGATCATAATAAAATATTTCTGCCAGGTAAAAGATATAAAAATGATCTAGCTACCTATAAGCCAAAAGAAGCAGAGATAGGAAAGACTGGTGTATAACTAAGAAAAGAATCATCAAATGAGAACAAAGGCTACTTATTCAGAGTTTTTTTAGCGAGGGAATCAGCCACCATTATTTACATTTTGACTCAAAGGTAGATAGAGGAGTGGGAAAAATGTATAGTGAAAAAAAGTGAAGGCTTCCCTTTAAAGGTTTCAGTGTGCCCTGACTGGAGGCTCCTGGCATAGAGAAACCCTGTGCAGACTAATGAGAAGTGGGGTGCCCTATGTGATTGGTTAGGGGTCGCTAGGGATTGGATCAAAAGTTTTGTCCTTCCCAAACTCCTAAGTTAAAGCCATAATAATGTTCAGAGTATTTAGAGGTGAGGCCTGTGAAAGGTAATTAGGCTATGAGAGCAGAGTTCTCATGACAAAATCAGTACCCTTATAAGAACAGATGCAACAGCTCAGCATGGTGGTGCACGCCTGTAATCCCAGTACTTGAGAGGCAGAGACAGTAGAATCGCAGATTCGAGGACAGCCTCAGGAAGTAATGAGACTCTCAGCAACCTAGTAAGACCCTGTTTTAAAATAAAAATTAAAAAACAATAGGGCCGGGGGTGTAGCTCAGAGGTAGAATGTCCCTGGGTTCAATCCCTAGCACCACAAAAGTAAAAAAGTAAGAACAAATGCAAAAGAGATGTCATCTCTCTCTGCCACGTGAGATCAAAAAGGCATTTATCAGAAACCTTGGAAGAAAGCTCTAACCAGGAACTGAATTAGGCACCTTGACCTTGGACCACCCAAACTGTGAAAAATAAATTTCTATTATTTTGGCCACCCAGTTTATATTTTTGTTACAGCTTTTTGGGACTGACTATGTGGATACCATATTTGGCTTTTTCTGATTGGTCCTGGTTTGGAAATAGGGGAAAAAAATTAGGGAAACTGTCAGTTATTAATCAAGTCTTGGAACCAATTGTTGCAGAGGTTATTGTTTGGTTTCCTGGATTGTACAGAGATAGTAGTTGGACTTCCTACAAGTGTGACTTATAGTAAGATCACTTCCTGGCCTAGTTATTAGAGATATTAGCTCCTGGGTAGCTATTATAGGTATCTAGTTGGATTTCTGCAAGTGTTGCTACAGATCAGAGCTCTATTTTTATAGATGATCTGACCATTTTGCATTTGTATATTCAATCTCTCAGTGGTAAAAGAGTTCATGATGCAAATTGAATACATTTAAATATTGACATATAAGTAAACATCTCTGGGCACTGCAGTAATGGAATGTGTTTTATATGTAAAGCATGAAAAGCAGGAGATAGGAATACACAATTAGGGAAAAAATGTTATGATGTTAATTTCCTTTTTCTTCTTTGCAGGCATTCAGTCAATACTCTATAAAGCAGAAAACATTCAGTATAAAGATATATTGATTCTCTCATCTTAATGCCTTATGTAACCTATTTTTACAACCTTAGATTTAGTGTGGTAAAGACTATCTGGCTGAAATCCTAAAATTCCTTCCCTGCAGTTGAGTTTCTTTTTCTTGTATACATTTCCAGTAAACAAATGTAATGTTTTTCTTAAGCCCACATAGGGTGATTTCATCTTTATAAAATCATTTCTATACATTTAGCTATCTAGGTGTCCTTCTTTCTGTATATTGCAGAGACTTGAAAAATGCTTGAATACTGGGGCTTTATCCATTGTTCTTCTTGCATGGAAGACACCTTGGGAACATGCCTGGACTAGTCTGCTGGAGATACCTGGAGAAACCTGGAGAAAAGTGGAGTTGTCCTTTCATCCCAGCTTCTCCAGCTCTCTGGGGCTGAGCTTTACCTAGCTCAGTGAGCTGAACCCCAGACTTCAGTGAGAGTTCTGCAGAGACCCAGCCAAACCCAGGCTAAATCACCAACCCTACTGTGACCTAAATAAAAAGTGGTTTAAGCCATTAACTTATTGAGTGATTGGTGTCCAGTCTCAAAACTATGTACCAGGAGGGAGAGAATGTTGTAACAACAACCAAATTAGTTAAGATTTGAATTTAGGACCAGATGACAGAGAGCCTGGAATATTGGTGGTAAAATGGTTATAAGATGTTTAAAAACATGATTCAATGCTGTGGCGAAACAACTGATAAAATTGTTGCCTGTGGTGACACAAATGATAGAAAATATATTAAAACTATACTGCCTAACTTCAAGTGGCTATTTGAATTTAAATTAACTTAGATTTAAAATTTGTTTCCACAGTCACATTGCCCACATTTCAGTTGTATAATAGTCACATGTAAGAAGTAGAAATCATTTCAGTCAGTGCAGATATAGTACATCACCATCATCTATTTGATAATGTTTGATAGTAAAGAAAGATTTGAACATGAGCATGATTGTTGGACTTGGCAAACTTTCCAAAAGGCAGAATGGAAATGAGCAGAATTACAACAGTGTACCCAAATTCTTACTATTTGCCCAAAACAAAATAGTACAAGTGTTAGAGCCTCAAGCAAAAGTGACTCTATATTTTGAAGATGAAATTCCCTAGTCTTGTTTGGTATACCCTTCCCCTTGCTTACAGAAATATCCCCATTGTCTTGCCTAAGATTTGCCCATACGTCCCTTTGCTTATCTCGCCCCTCTGCTTACTGGAAACCCATTGAACAACCCAACTAATCTTCCCTTAACAACTCCCCTTGGCAATAGATAACTACCATTCTCCTTCCCTGTAGATCTCTCCTTAAACAGACTATATAAATGTATAGTCTGCACGCAGACATGGGCTCCATTGTTCACTGGAGATCCCCCTCCTCAGGTTTTATCCCAATAAAGCCTGTACTGTCATTGAGCTGTCTCCATCTCCTTCCTCCCTGAACCTTTCAATAAGAAAAAAACATAAGTTAAAGAAAGAAGCAGCCAATTTATATGCATAAGTTTTAGAAAATATGGAGTGTCCGGGATTAGCAGAGCTGTAAACTAAATCTGTGCCCCAGCTCCAGTTTTTACTGATAGATTATCAAATTAAAATACAACCTGGGGGCAAAATCAAGTCAAGGTCTGATACACCTGTTTTTAGGACTTCTGAAAGAGTTAAGGTGGCATCTATTAGGCTATTGAAGTCACATGTTGAACCTTAAAGAACTTTAAGGCTTTGCCAAGTAACAGCTACAAAAAGCAATGCTGAAGTTTAAAGACCAAGGTGGGACTGAAAAGAATTGTGTATTTGGCTTTTGGTGCAGGAAATGCACCATGGAAAGCCCAAATAACTTTTGAGGGTCCACTATTGGGAAAAGTGAAGCAATCTTAGTTTTAAAATGGTATTGAATTATTCAAAATATGAAAAGGTCTTTGGTTCCCAGCTTTCTACAAACAGGAAGCAGTCGGAGAAGGTTGTTCAAATTTTTAATCAAGTCTCAGAAATGGAAAAAGAAATTGAAAAAGAGAGGCCATACTGTACTAGAGTGATGATATTGATGGCCCAGTGTAGGTTTTCCCCATTGTTGGTGGGAAATCTGATCTAACTTTTGTTTATAGACTCAGTTGCATGAATGATTTGGCCAGTTGAAGTCAGCAAATGTGATGCACACAGAACTCAACAACTGCTTGCAGACCATGTCTTACTTGCTGCTCCTGCACCCAGGCTTTCACTTGAGAAAATTCACAGGGTAACCTACTGGAAAGATATGAGGCACATGTTTAAAAGAGTGATAGCTTCTTGTTTATGTCCATTTATGCCAGTTGACCCAAATGTTCCTGCTGATATCACCTGAGAGGAGCAAGTATCCCACTGATCATTGGATACATGTAAATCTTGAGGGAAAGGCCACATGAGCCACCTAGGCAAGCTCGGCCCAAGTTATTGATCCAAAGTGAGATAAATATGTGATGTTTCTTTGAAGCAATAAAATTTTTGGTGGATTGTTTTGCAGAAATAGCACATTAATGCCATGACCCATATTCACCTGATTTTTCCAGTTGAATATTGCATTCAAATAGGAAAAATGGCAAAATGCTGGAAGACTTGTAGTTCTCATAGTTTCTTTTTGCAAGTTTCATTTCCCATTCTTTTTAGGCTTTTGGACTTAGTGCTATATAGCGCTGAAATCTACTGTGTTTATTCTGGGAAAGAATCTGTATTTTCCAATTTCCAGAGATCATACTGATCTCTCCAATTGGGATTGTTTTAACAAATATTTCAAAAACGGAAATAAAGTTTTATGGTCTTTCTGAATTTCCATCTCCTCTATAATTCCAACTTCTTTAGAATTAATCTCCAGAGAATTTCTGAGCATTCTTCCATTGAATTCTGCAGATAATGTGGAAAACAAGATATTGAAAACTCAGTGTTCATGAGGACTTCACATTTCCCAATATTCTTGGGAGACAAACATAGGTATTGTTATTTTTCTATTTGTTTCATTATCCACCGTAACATTTCCTTTTGGTGTTTTGTAATAGCATGTTTTATAGTCCACTGGATTTTAGTCTTAAAATCCTGATGAAACTTTCCTAATTCATTTATTACCATGACATATTTTCTTTGAATTGTCCCAATCATTCTTATTTGTAATAGCCATTTTATTCTTTTCTATTCCAACTAGAAGTTTATAATTTGTTAGCTTCAACATTCTCTAAAGCTTTAAATTGTTTAATTTTAAAGAAAAATTTTGTTTCAGGGTTTTAAGAAATAATGTCCTAAATTCTAGCATACTAAATTCTGTTGCTTTGCTAAATTAAGAGGCAATGTTTTTATTGAGAATCTATTTACTCTTTAGTATTATAGTACTGAGGCAGGGCAGAGGACCTGGGAACACAAGAATTAAAGCAGCCATCTGCATCCCCTTCTGTGAGGCTGGTGGAGGTGAGCAGGAAGGTGAGAGACTGATGGGTGCCAGGGAATCAGGGCCCTGACCAGCCACAGATAATCATTCAAATTAAGGATAGAAATTGTGCAAAAATCATTGGTTCCCCAAAACCAATTCTGACTAATCATAAAAAAACCAGAAAACCTCAGGAAGGTTTAAAAGCCCACTCCCCATAGGCTTTGAAGTCACTCTCTTCTGGGACCCCCCCTTTAGGGGAGGAGCTACATTGTCCTCTATCTTTCCCTAATTTAAACTTTCATATTTCTATATCCTTCACTAGTCCTTGGACTTCATTCATCGAGATACACTGGACAAGAACCCCAGTTTCAACACTAAATCAAGAAAGTATGATTTCTAGCCAGGCATGGTGGTGCACACTTGTAATCCCAGTACTTGGGAAGCTGAGACAGGAGGATTGCAGGTTCATGGCCAGCCTCAGCAACTTGTGAGGCCCTCCACAACTTAGTGAGACCCTGTTTCAAAATAAATAATAATAAAAAAATAAGGCTGGGGGTAGAGCTCAGAAGTAGAATGCCCCTGGGTTCAATCCCCAGTACCACACACACAAAAAAAGAAAGTATGATTTCTTTGAAAGTGGGGAACCAAAGAATATATAAGCATCAAATGCAGGCTGCTGCTTGCTGATCTACTGAAATTACTTCCATGAAACAAATACTCTCTGAAAGTATAGGCAGTTTCAGAATATTTACTCCAAATATTTGTAGTGTATTTCATGTTTTCTGAAAATTGAATTTTCCTCTTACACATAAATCTGAAGGAATCAATGTGCTTATTCATTGTAACTTAATGATTAAACTTGCATAACCATAACATTTTCCCTTTTCTCTATTTCAAACTCTGATTTCATTCCTTCTCTCAAGAAAGAAGTTTTCTATGTTCCTTCTTGGATATTCAAGGGATGCATATAGAGGTATGTTCTCTTCATCTAACAGTTCCTTACTATACTTCCTTCCCTGAACAGAGAGATTGATATTTTCTTACCTAAGAATATGGAAACATTTTGAGTTTTATGAAAAGTAAAATAAGGCAATGGAATAAGAATTGAGACAGAAACCTTAGGATTTTTCCATAGTCGATGTTGCTTTTATGAATTCCCAGTTTGTGCCTCCATCAGCATCTTGCTTTGGGATTGAGACCTTGACAAAGTAAGAGACATGTTAAGCAATATATCTGCTTTTCTTAGTTAGTGTTTTTTATCCCTAGAAGTTTCTGGTGGTCTGTCTGGAAATATCTGCCTAGAGGAGGACCTCATTGACACCTAACCATTTTCCTTTTCCGCATGTGAGAAGTAAGGTTTCAGGCTCCTGTTCATTATATATAACATTTATTCTCTTAAAGCAGGCCATTTTAAACATATAAGTGCAAAATTTGGCTGTGAATTTTTCCATTTGCTTTCTCCTTCCTGAAGCATTCTGGCATTAAATAAGAAGTTTGAACAACTTGTCAAGTAAAGAGGACATACCAACTTTTTACTAATCTATTTACTTCATCTCATTTGTATTCTATGATGCTCACAATAGATTAAAAAGTAAGATTCAGATTAATATGTCTTTTAAAATTTTAGTGAAGTCATTTTAATGTTTAAAAACTGTACTGATGATTGATAATTTAATTTCAAGAAGCAAATATGAAAATCTATGTCATGTTTCTTCTCACATTAAATTCAATTTAAAAAGAATAGGATTTTTTCTCTCTCAAATAGATAATGACACATCTATTAGAAAATCACCCAATATTGCCTAGGAAGGAGTAACCAAAGAAGTTTTGAATCAGGCTTATCTTCAAATCTGAAAGATTGGTAATTAATTAAGCACAGACAAGAGGATTTAGGAAAATATGGTACCCTGACTTATAGAAGCCTTATCAGATCTGCTAATTTGGCTCTCTTTGGAATTGTCTTACTCTCAGAGTAGATTGTGGATGCAGTTTTCAGTGTAGTCTGTCCTATACTCCCAAAATGAAGGGTAAACAATACCAGGCAGGCTGAGGTAAATAATGAATTTTTTCATTATAAAATTAAGAGCAGGGAGCCAGAGCAGTGGTACATGCCTGTAATCCCAGTACTTGGGAGGTTGAGACAGGAGAATTGCAGGTTTAAGTCTAGCCTCAGCAACTTAGCTAAACCCTCTTTCAAAATAAAAAAAATAGAATAGGTCTGGGGTTGTATCTCAGAGGTAGAATACCCCTTGGTTCAATCCCCAGTACCAAAAGAAAGAAAAATTAATAATAGGGGAAACAAAAGGCTGGACTAAACATGACAAAATGTTATATAAATTTAATATGCTTAGGGAAACACACCAGATATTATAAAAGTATAGATGCACATATATACATTAATATATATAGACATATATATTCATATGTAATAAATATATATTAAGGAGTATATGTGTACATAGATATACACATGCACACATGTAAATGTATTTGTTGCTAAGACAGCTCAGCTAAACAAAAAATGGAATGAGCATGTTATAAAATAATACCACTTATTACCTTATATGAATAACTTAAAGTAAAATATATTATTAAAGTTAACAAATTTAGGAGTAAAATCCTAAACATATTTATGAACACAAAGATATATACACCCCAAAATATAACCTTATGAACTAAATAGAATGATAGAGGATAAGATGAGAGGACAGGAAATTTCATTTTTGTTAATAAAATAAACTTTTTAAAAAGAGACTAAAGATATTAATATATATACCACAGCAAATGCATGCGAATTTTTAAAATAGAATAATAGCAGCAAAAGAACACATAAATATACAAGATATTTTAAAAGTATACATATGAATATAAACATGTATTTATACATGAATATATATTCACATATGTGTATTTTCCTATGGCAAACATATATATGAAAGAGTAGATCATCCATACATATATATACACAGACATATATTTAATACACATATGCATCTATATAATAGTCTTAGTTTTTTCTTTCCATTTTTAAGGTTCTTTATCTCAAATTATTTGGATTGGCACATGCAAAACTACAGATGGAGAAATCATGGGTATGATATGAAGCATCCAGGTAGTTGTGTTACTTAAAACATTTCATTTCAAATTTTTCTTCTGCATGTTAAAATGACAAATGTCTGTTCTGGGAAGGTATCCAGCTTTATATGGATTTTTTTTCTCCAAAAAATAAGTTCATCCTTTTATGCTATAGAGCATAAGTACAGATTTTGGTGCATCTCAGAAAGTTCCATGCAGTTTAGCTTTTGGAAATTTGAAATCTTCTCTTAAACCCCTTTGCCCAGCAAAGGACATGAGGTAGAAAGTTGTTGTTATAGCTTCAGAGCTTCATAATATTAAATTGAGGCTTTAGGGTCTGTGAAAAAGCCTAACATCAAAACCATCACCTTCCCCTTAACTATTCCCAACTAACTATGCTTTGTGATTATTTTCCCCTGTAATGGCACATGCATTTCCAAGTCCATCAAATTCAAAACTGTCTGATTTGCTTTAGTTACAAACCTTTCCCCGATATTAAATGATTGCCACATCTCAGTCATTTATTTCTGCAATACCTTCTCACCTTTCCTACATTGCTCTTCCATTTTCCCATTACTGCCAGCTCATTTTCACAATAGTGAGAGCTTCCTCCCTTGAAATGTCTCTCTAGCATACGCTTTTGTCAGATGAGTCATTTTATTTATTTTTTTAATTAATTTATTTTGTTGCAGTACTGGGGATTGAACCCAGGGGCATTCTACCTCCGAGCTCCACCCCCCAGCCCTATTTTTTATTCTTTATTTTGAAACAGGGTCTCACTAAGTTGCGGAGGGCCTCACTAAGTAGCTGTGGCTGGCCATGAACCCGGATCCTCCTGTCTCAGCCTCCCAAGTACTGGGATTACAAGCGTGTGCCACCACGCCCGGCTGGATGAGTCATTTTAAAACTGTTCCCATCATGTCACTCTTCTGCTTGGAAAATTTCAATAATTTCTGATTTTTACCAAGTTAAATATAGATTCCTTGACCCATGACCTAATGCTACATACACTCTAATTCTGATCACCATTTAACATTGTCTGTAATTCAACCAAGCAGATATACCTGTGGTTTCTCAAGCCCAACAATGCTTGCCGCATGGCTGGAGAGTGTCAAGGGGCCCAGGCCCTGGAGCTTGATATCTTGGCTCTGCCATTTGGGAGCTGAGAGAGCTTAAGCATTTTTAACCTTTCTGTGACTTTGTGTTATTCATGTAAATGATGTAATGATAGTGCTTATGGCTTTGAGTTGTGAGGATTTAAGGAACAAATAAATATAAAGTCCTTGCCAGACATGGTGGCACATACCAGTAATGCCAGTAATTGGGAGGCTGAGACAGGAGGATAACAGGTTGTAGACCAGCTTCAGCAACATAGAGAGAGTCTTAGCACCCAGAGAGAACCTATTTCAAAACCAAAAATAAAAATTGGGGCTGGTGGTATAGCTTGGAGGTAGAATGGCCCTGGGTTCAATCCCGAGTACCAATAAATAAATAAATGAATGAATGAATGAATGAATAAATAAATAAAGCACTTAACACCATGTCTGGTACAGTGTAAATGTTTATCAAATGTTAACTGATTTAAAACATTTCTTTTTTTTTAATTTATTAGTGCATTTCAATCATATGTCTCCTCAGTCAATTAGCGCTCCCCCAATTCCTACCCCCCTGTCTCCCCCTCCCTTCTTCCCGTTTTCAGCATAGTAGCTGATTTTCATATCTTTGTGTAAGTCCATCCTGTGCACCAGTTTGTTTCCCTCTCCTACCCTCCCGCCTCTCCCAGTTAGTTTGCCTTCTTCACTCATCTGAGGTTTTCTCTTTGTCTGCATTCCCTCCTGTGTGAGGTCGTAACTCATCCTCCTGTAACCTCAGTAATGGGGTGCTCTGGGGCAGGGCTGGGGACTCGCCCGCCCCGCGTCCCCAGTGCCGGGGTGAGGGGTTCTCTGGGGGTGGGGCTGAGGGCTCCCCCGCCCCACATCCCCAGTGCTGGAGGTCTCTGGGGGCGGGGCAAAGGGCTAGCCCACCCCGTGTCTCCAGCGCCGGGGTGAGGGGTTCTCTGGGACCGGGGTCGAGGGCTTGCCCGTATTGCATGCCCAGTGCTGGGAGGGTCTCCGGGTGTGAGGCCAAGGGCTCACCTGCCTCCCCCCGGTCCCCAGCCCAGGGGGGGGCCCTCAAGGAGTGGGGCCAAGGGCTTGCTCACCCCGCGTCTCCAGCACCAGGGGATGGAGTTCTCTGGGGGCAGGGCCAAGGGCTCGACTGCCCCACATTCCCAGCACTGGGGGGAGTCTCCAGGGGCAGGGCTGAGGGCTCACCTGCCCCACATCTCCAGTGCCAGGGGGTGGGGTTCTCTGGGATGGGGCCAAGGGCTCACCTGCCCCATGTCCCCAGTGCCAGGGTCTCTGGGGCAGGGCCAAGGGCTCGCCTGCCCCGGGTCTCCAGCGGTGGGCGGTGGGGTTCTCCGGGGGTGGGGCCAAGGGCTCGCCCTCCCTGTGTCTCCAGCGCCAGGGGGGTGGGGTTCTCTGGGGGCAGGGCTGAGGGCTCGCCCACCCTGCATCCTCAGTGCAGGGAGGGTCTCCAGGGGCAGGGCAAAGGGCTTGCCCGCCCTGTGTCTCCATCACCAGGGGCGTGGGGTTCTCTGGGGATGGGGCCAAGGGCTTGCCCACCCCATGTCCCCAGCGCTGGTGGGGTCTCCATGTGCAGGGCTGAGGGCTCGCCTGCCCCACATCTCCAGCGCCGGGGGGGGTCTTTGGGGGTGGGGCCAAGGGCTCTCCCACCCTGCATCTCCAGCACCATGGGGTGGGGTTCTCTGGGGGCTGGGCCAATGGCTCACCCATCCCATATTCCCAGCACTGGGGGGGTCTCCAGGGGTGGGGCTGAGAGCTTGCCTACCTCACGTCTCCAGCGCTGAGGGGTGGGGTTCTCTGGGGGCAGGGCCAAGGACTCACCCGCCCCACGTCCATGCACCAGGGGTCTCTGGGGACAGGGCCAAGGGCTTACCTGCTGCATGTCCCCAGCGCCAGGGGGAGAGGGGATCTCTGGGGACCCCAAGGGCTCTCCTGCCCCACATCCCCAGAACCAGGGGGGTGGCTTTTCAGGGGGCAGGTCCAAGTGCTTGCCTGCCCCATGCCTCCCATATTCGGGACCTCTAGGGGCAGAGCCAAGGGCTCGCCCACCCTGTGTCCCCAGTGCCTGGGAGAGGGGTCCTCTGAGGGTGGTGCCAAGGGCTTGCTCACCCCGTGTCCCCAGTGCGGGGATAGGGTAGGACTCATCTGTCTATGTCCTCAGTTCTGGGGCATTCTGGGACGGCATTGGGCTGCTCATGGGGTGCTGTGGATCGCCAGCTCGTGTTATCAGAGTTGGGCTGCTCCTGTGTATGACCACTTCATCTTTGTCTCTCCTCATCCCTCTCATTGCAGGAGTAGAGGTTCACGGCCCACCTCTGAATCTCTCATCGTTATAGGTGCAGGTCTGGGTTGACTTGGGCTTCATTGTGTTCTGGGGTTGATCGGTTTCAATGGTGGTCTATAGTCGCTGTTTTCACTAGGATCTGCTGTCTCTTTGCTGTTGGTCTCCGGGAGTCGCAGTATAGGTGTGACCCCGCATAGATGGTGCCTTCACCTCCGCTCTTCGCTTACCAGGTGAAAAGCGTGGAGATCTGTATAGTTCCCGCTCTTTCTGAGGCCTCACACTCTGCTGCTCTTCGGCTCTCTGTTTTGTTGAGTTTTGGCTGTCTTACTTTTCTTGTTAAAGAGCAGTCTTCCTGCCAGCCAAGTTCTGAGTTTCAGAGTGCCGGCAACATGCTGCCTCCTTTTATCTAATTCATCCATGTTCTCATTGCTGAGCTGCCCCAGGGGGCCATGCCATATCCATGTCCTCAGTGTTGTGGTGTTCTGCACCTGTGCTAGGCTTCTCCAGAGGGGCCATGTTTCACCGGCTCTTTTTCTATGTGTTGGGGTGTTCCTGTGCCTGGCCGCCTCATCTATGTCTCTCCACGTCACTCTCTGCGGGGGCTGAGGCTCACGTCCCACCCTTTGCAGTTGTCACCATTGTAGGTGTGGCTCTGTTTTGACTTGGGTTTCATTATGATCCAATGTCGACTGCTTTTGATGGTGGGCTATAATCACTTGTTTCACAAGAATCAGCTGTTTCTTTTCTGGGGGATTCCAGGGGCTGCAGTGCTGGTGTGGCTCAGCCAAGATGGCGCCTTTGTCTCCACTCTCTGCTTACCAGGTGAAGTGTTTTGAGCTCCCTGTCGCCCTCCGCTCTTTCCATTGACTCACATTCCGCTGCACTTTGGCTCCCATCGTTCTGTTGAGTTTTGGCTGCCCTGCTTTTCCTGTCAAGAAGCAGTCTTCCTGCTGGCTGAGCTCTGACTCTTGGAACACCGGCGACATGCTGCCTCTCGCTTTCCTGGCATCTTGGTTCTCCCCTGCAAGGTCTCTTTGGCTCTGGCCAGCTCCTGCTCCCTCTGTGCCAGCCGGGCCCTGAGCTCCATGGCCGAGAGGACCCCAGCGGCCTTGCCGCCCTGCGACTCCTCCAGGTCCCCAGCCAACATCTCCTTCATCTGCTGGAGAAGGTGAACTTCCTCCTGGAGCCGGGACACCTCTTCCCGCAGGAACACCAGCTGGCCGCAGTTGCCATCTGCTGGAGCCAGGGGTGCTCCGGCGCGGGGCCGATCACAGGGCCCCGCTGCATCCGTGCACAGGGTGTGGGCAGGAGAGGGCACTGGGGAGCGGCGAGCTGTCTCCATTTTGGGCTCAGTGGCAGCTGGCTCCCGGAGCTCTGCGGCCGCGGAAATGGCAGCACCTTCCTCCTTGTCCTCCTCATGGGCTCCAAGCTGGGACATAGCTACCGCCCCAGCCCTGCAGTCCTCCTCCCCGCCCTACTTTTCTTGCTAAGAAGATGTCTTCCCGCCAGCCGAGTTCTGAGTTTCAGAGTGCTGACAACACGCTGCCTCCCTTTATCTCACTCACCCGTGTTCTGTGGATCTGGTTCGACTTGGATTTCATCACAGTCCGATGTCGACTGCTTTCGATGGTGGACTATAATCGCTGGTTTCACAAGAATCAGCTGCGTTTTTGCTGGAGGATTCTGGGAGCTGTGGTGCTGGCGTGGCTCAGCCAAGATGGCGCCTTTATCTCCACTTTCTGCCCACCAGGTGAAATGTTTTGAGCTCCCTACAGCCCTCTGCTCTTCCCACGGCTCACATTCCACTGCACTTTGTCTCCCATTGTTTTGTTGAGTTTTGGTTCATAGTCACCCTCTGAATAAACACATTTTTAATTGATTATATTTGAGTTGGTACAAATGATGCCCCAAAATAAACAGAAATTACTGATTTTACCCGGCTAGTGGGCAATCTTAATAGAACCCTGTTTATTTAAGCTAAATATTCTATTATGTAAGAAAATGGGGAGTAGTCAGGAGTGGTGACCCACACTCATACTCCCAGCTACTCAGGAGGCTGAAACAGGAAGATCACTTGAACCCAGGAGTTTGAGGCCAGCCTGGGCAGGAGACCACCTCTCAAGTTAAATAAATAAAAAATAAATAAATAAGCAAATAAATAAATAAATAAATAAGTAAATAAATAATAAATACATAGGAGAGATTTTTTTTGGTTGCTCTCTTAATATTAATTTATGATTGTTAATATTGGTTTAAATAAATATGTTTTTATAAAAACTGGCTAGTATTTTGTTAGTTTATGAATTGAATAATTTAAACATTTGAAACCAGTATTAAACATTAAAAATAAATAACATTTTTACAATATATTTGATACAGTGATATTTGTTTACAATAGTGCAATTTTTTATTTCACTGTATCATTTTTAATCTTCAAAAATTACTAATGACATTTACATTATGATGCAATTATAATTCTTTTTCTTTGCGGTATCGGGGATTGAACCCAGGGGCGTTCTACCTCTGTGCTACACCCCCGGCCCTATTTTTTTATACTTTATTTTGAAACCAGGTCTCACGAAGTTGGGGAGGGCCTCACTAGGTAGAGAGAGAGAGAGAGAGACAGGGAGAGAGAGAGAGAGAGAGAGAGAGAGAGAGAGCTGAGGCAGAGAGAGAGAGAGAGAGGGAGAGAGAGAGAGAGAGAGAGCTGAGGCTGGCCGCGAACCCAGATCCTTCGGTCTTCGTCTCCCAAAGTACTGGGATTACAAGCGTGCGCAACCACGCCCGGCTTATGATGCAATCATAATTCTAATTATAATCTTATTGTGTTTTCCAAGACCATGTGCTCTTAATGCATCAGGTTTAATCAGCATATTTCAACATAAAGTCTTATTACCTGTGATATGCTACAGAGTTGTATACCATCTGTATCAGGACCTCCAGCAAAGCAAGGTGTTGTTTTTCTCCCTGAAGAACAATTATCATCTGCTCATGTGTGCTTGCTTAATATGGATATCTTCATTTTGCTGTGGAAGAGCAGCTGCTTACCTTTTATTCTGTGTCACTGTGGGAGCAGCAGGCTGGCGAGCAGTAGCATGTCCACGGAGAACGCAGCACCACACAGTGCTGAAGCTCCCTGGTCATCGCCTTCCTTGACTCAAAGTGGAGGGTCCATGATTTCTGGTTGCTCCTTTTGAAACCATTAAATTGAAAATGTCATTTCTGAGAATATTTACAAAGCATTGCAACTACTAACAAACTTTCTTTTATTTACTTTAAAATATATTTCCTAGAACAGCAATAAGCAGATTAAAGACTCCCCTAATTAATTCTATCATTCCTGTTAAGCAGATACCAGGAGTGGAGCAGAAGAACTCATTTCACACATGAGCAATTTGAGGTGGTGGGAAGTTTGATATTAATTCCAAACAGCATGTCAGCAATAAGGCCAAGAGCAGAGGCAACGCTTTCTAATTCCCAGTAGTGCTCTTGCCCCTAAAACACATGATTTCCTCTGTAAGAATGCAAATCCATTTTGCAAGCTTACATGTGGTATCATTTGTATCCCATAAAGGAATAGGGCATTTATCTGGTAATCAAAACAGCATTTGCAATCACAAGCATTTTTGCACAAAAGAATTGGATATTAGGTGATAGAGTTAGAATCAAGACCGAGGATGAGCAGCCGATTTCAAACTTCTGAACAGCTTATTAATTTCGTGACCACAGAAGTATCAGAGGATCACTGACAGGGAGAATGATAAATAATGTGTGGCAATAACACTCAGGTATTTGCGATAGTGTCCTTGTGTATTGAGGTCAGAGAAATGCATATTTTTACCTAAATAATCCTGTCTGGCTTTAAATTAATCAGTAATAAATACTATTTTTAAGTCCTCCTCTCTTTTTACTTATTGCACACAAATTCAGGTGGCACTGTTCAGAACTATAGAAAACAATGTATTTCAATACATTAAAGAAACATGCATTAAATTCCAAAGTGACCTTTTTTTTCCCCAGGTTTATTTTATTGGTCACATGTCAAGGTCTAGCTCTGTGTTGTCACAACCCAGTCATTTTTATTTCCTTTGTGCTTTTATCCTTGTAGAGAGGTGACCAGGTGTTTGTGCTGAGAGATGGGAAGGCAATCTCTTGCCATATATAACTAATTTTAGTTTTTGTGTCACCATAGCATTGAAAATCAATTTCAAATGATTTCGCCAAAGTGATACAAGTGGTTCATGACAAAGTTGTAAATAGAAACCAGATACATGTATCCCATGACAGCAATTGGCTAGAAATACTATATGGCAACATTGTTGAGAATGAGAAACAGTTTAAATCAGTTATCGGAACTGGATGATTACAAGATACAGGATATATGACTTCTAACTCAGTTAGCATTTGATACATATTTTTTTTATTAGGAGTTTTTAGTTGGAAAACAGAGTTTAAATTAGGCATATAAAAACAGAACCAAAAAAGTCTTTTTAATTCATCCACTATTGCTGATCAAATACTTAGTATTCAGTAACATGTATGCATGTTGCAAAAGCAATGTCTGAATAATCAGCCTTTGGATATCTCCATTTTTTAACCCTATAGTTAACCCTCTTCAATGCAATTGATCATATACGTCATAAAAGTCACTATGTTCATTACTCTAAGACTGTGCTGTCCAATGTAGTAGCCACTAGCTCTAGGCAGCTACAGAGAACTTGGAGAGTAACTAGTATAATCAAAGAACTGAATTTTGACTGTTTTGATTTTAATTAATTTTAATTTAAAAATCAAAGTAGTGCAAAATATTTTTCAACTAAAAAACAACTTTATTGTTTTGTAGGAATACTTCTCACTTTAATTTCTGCATTACATTGACTATTGTTGTATTTTAGTGCTCAAGCACATGCACTGTAATAAGCACATAAACTTATGACTGATGTACATGGTAATCAACGCATTGATTTATTTCAAGTGAATTTTTCCTATACACTGATAAACCCAGCAATGTGTTTATTTGGGTATTGTATACACATAGCATGAGTTAGTCACAGTTAGGTAGACTATAATGGTAATTAAATTGAAATATGAATTATTTCATATAATCAAGTGTTTTTCTATTTTACTTTTATACTTTCATTAGTGCATTGTAATTATATAGATTCAAAGTGACACAAATATGCATGTATTTTGTGTATTTCCTTGTACATCCCACCATACTCCCCTCTCCTCCCTCCCTATACATGTTAGTGAGAGTGGTAGTGACACCTTTATTATTTTTCTATTTTAAGTACACTGACATATTTGAAAATTTAAAGTAGAGGCATAATACTCATGTTCAGTCAAGTGGAGGTGCAGAAACTAGTACTTTGTTGCAAATTTCATAATGAATGGGAATTGCAAATCCCTCTAGAAGAGCAAATTTTAAAAGTGGTGAAAAAATTAAAAATATCAAAATATATAATTTAAAGAAATATTTTCAGCAAATATAAAATTATTTGATAAAACACTCAAAATTTGATGAGATTAATCACTGAAATTGGGACTAAATAGTCAACATAAAATTTTCTTAAATAATTTAACAGGTACTAAGTTGATAACTTTAATGGACTGTAAAATGAATGACACATTCTTGAGGAAAACACAGAAAGAAAATAGTGTAAGATTTTAAATGGAGAGATGCTAAAATAATAGTTTCAGATATAGGAATTTTGTTATTAATTATGAGAAAAGACAAAATATATACATTTTACAAAAAGGGAAAGACTTAAAATTAATCTTCTAAAGAGTACATAGAATACATGACTATTTTATAGCATTAGTTCAAATTAGAAAAATTGTTAGAACTTCAACTTTAGAAGTCATACAGTAAGAGAGATACTGCTAGATATTTATGAAGAAATGTTGCCAATTTGTAAAAAAATTAGATTATGATATTAACATTTAAAGCATTTTACATCTGCATGAAAATATACTAAAATTGAAATTGCAAAAAATATTTAGATCCTAGCTAGGCAGGTATGGTAAGTTACGTTGAATTTAAATTTTTCATAGTATTTCAAATACTAACAATTTTAAAGTTTCTTCTAACAGGATTCAATATGCAAAAGATATTATCTTTCAATTAGTTGCAAAACAGAAAATTTGAGAACCATTTATTGATATTGATTATTATAGAGTTGTTTTAAATTTATGCAAAGCCCCTTTAAATATGATATACTATTTCTGAGTTTTTATAAAACTTAGTGACTTCACATAACTTGGATAGATATAGTTTTGAAATTGAAATGCTCTTGATTCAAAGTCAAATGAATTCTTATATACAAGGTGAACAACTTTTATAATGCAGATAATAATTATAATTTTGGTATTCAATTCAGTTACTTAAATCTGATGATAAAATCATGAGCATATGAACATTCTTCATCTGAAAGTTTTATTAAATCCAAATAATCCAAATATTTCTGAACATTTAGTGTCTGAATTGAGTCGTGCTATTGGTGTCGCATACACACGAGATTTGAAAGACTTAATATGAAAAAATAATGTAAGAAGCATAGTAATAGTCAGTATATGGTTATATTTTTAGACTTATTGAATTAAATAACACATATTAAAATTAATTGTAGCTACCTCTTTATTTTTTGAATGTGGCATCTAGAAATTTAAGATTTGTGTACATGTGGCTAATAGTCTATTTCTACTGGACATTGCTCTAAGCGATAGAAAGATATTTAAGTCTCACTCTGCCCTTTCAGTAAGCTTATAATGAGAAAGACATGGGTGTATTTAAATCTAAAAAGCAAGAATGAAGGCACAGCAAGTAACTGACTTTTTTTGTTTTCTGTATTTCCCTGTATCTATTCATCTCCAGCAGACAAGCAAGTACTCAGTATTGAATCAATGAAGAGTTATTTTTTGTTTGCTGCAAGTGCTGAAAAAGTTTTACCTTCTGCTAGATTTACCATGTTTTCCAACAAGCTCATGATAATAGAACACCTCAGAAGCTGTTCTTGAGAAATCTATTATCAGTTTTATAAATGAAATTCTACAATTATCTGATATAAAATAAGTTCCTGATATATAGCAACCCATTTTTTCCATTGATCCTAAGAAGTAACTTTATATACTTGTGCAGCATTATTTCTCTGTAAACATTTTTGTTTTGCATTTTTTAAAACTTCAACCAGCCAATACAGTGCTTAAGATTGTAGGCTGTCGGGCTAGACCAGGTTTTAACTCTCAGATCACCCCTTTAAGAGCTGTGAAGCCAGACGTGGTGAAACACACCTATAATCCAAGTACTTGGGAGCCTGAGACAGGAGGATTACAGGTTCTAGGACAGTCTCAGAAGTGTAGTGAGACTCTCAGCAACCTAGTGAGACCCTGTTTCAAAAAAAGGGCGTGGGGGTGTCGCTCAGAGATAGAATGCACCTGGGTTTAATCCTCAGTATTTAAAAAAAGACAGAAAAAAGAGCTTTGAATCTTTGACCAACCTTTATGCTTGTGCTTCAACTTTCTCTTCTACAGAAGGAAGCAGAAGCTACCTTTTAAGAATCAAATTTCAGTCACCTTCTGAAGAAAGCCCCTAGAACAATATTTGTCAGAAAATTACACTCATAAAATCAGTTACTTTTACTTTATCCTTTATTTACAGGTAACGATTCACAGATTCATAATGGTCCAACACTTTCTTTCATTCAAGTTAGACTGGCTAATTACAGATGCCCAAAGTAAAATTACAATATAAACTAATACTTTATTTATTTAGTCATTCATTCATACAACCAATAATTTTGAGTTTTTATTATATACTATGCATTGATCTCTAAATACTGATAATACTTTTCTGAGAAAGACAGTCATGACCCTTGCATTCAAGTAGGGTAGATAATTAATTTAAAAATTAGTAAGTAATTGAGAAAAACACCAGATATCAATGAGTGCTACACAGAGAGGAGAGGCCAGTTAATATCAAGTAAACTATGAATGACTGCTTTTTATTGGTAAATGAAAAAAGGCTTTGAGGGAGGTGGTCATATTTTATCACATTTAATTTATCCTTTATTTTAGTCATTTCATTTTTTCAATATTAATAGAAAAAATATGTATTTTTGAAAACATGTGAACTATATATTAAAATTATGTAGTAATAGCAGCACCAAAGGACTTCTGCTCTCCCCTGAATAACCAATATCAACAACCTGGTATATGTCCCACAACTTATCTACATATACTTAGGGGATTTGTATTTTCTTGGGGTTTTTTTTGTTTGTTTGTTTGTCCATTTTGTTTTGTTACTAAGGATTGACCTCAAGGAAATTCTACCTCTGAGTTAGACCCCCAACCCTATTTTATTTTTTATATTGAATCAGGGTCTAAGTTGTTGAGGGTCTCGCTAAGTTGCTGTGACTGGCCTCGAACTTTCCATTCTCGTTTCTCAGCCTCCCAAGTACTGGAATTACAGGCAGACAACACCATACCTGGCTTGATTGTTGTTTTTAAATATAATAATTGAATACATTTTCATCTGCAGTTTGTACTCTAAGTATATATCATGAACATCCTAGCACAGTAAAACACTTATCTATTGGTTTTAGTAATGGTGTCACAATTTGTGTGCTGGTTTTCTTTTCTTCCAATAAATCTATTCTCCCTCTTTTCTTCCCAAATTGCCTCCTTCCTCCCATTTTTTATGGCATGCATCCTCCTATATCACCCCTTCCTATCCCTGAAGTTAATCTTTATTAATAAAATGGTATTCACCCTTCCCCAGTGTCCATCAACATTGACAGAAAGGATGCAGACAGACCGAGATGGTAAATGTCTTACAGGTAAATATGAATGCTAATATGAATGAATAAAGAAAAGGTGGTATATCCACAAAATGAATTTTACTCAGCCATAAAGAACAAAATAATGTCATTTGCAAGAAAATGGATAAAACTGGAGAATAGTATGCTAAGTTAGAGAAGCCAGTCTTGGAAAGTTAAAGGTCCTGTGTTTTTCTCATATATGGAATCTACAGAGAAAATAACAGACAAAAAGGACTTTAGATAAATGAGGAGAGAGATTGATAGAATAGTGGAAGGGTATTGGGGGCAGGGAAAATGTAGGACAGAGGAAAGAAACAGTTCAGATAGTATCACGTCCATAAAAGCCAGGTGTGGTGGTGCATGCCTATAATCCCAGTACTTAGTAGGCTGAGACAGGACAATTGCAGGTTCGAGGCCAACCTCAGCAACTTAGCGAGATTCTGTTTCAAAAAAAAAAATTACAAAAAGGTCTAGGGATGTAATTCAGAGGTAGAACATTCCTAGGTTCAATCCCCAGTACCAAAAAAAAAAATATATGTCAATGTCACTAACATGTGAAGGGAAGGAGGAGGAGAGGGGGATGCAGAGGGTACTACACCAAGTGCATGTATGAATGCATCACTTTGAATCTCACTATCATGTATTATTACAATGCACCAATAAAAATATGAAAATTAAAAATTAAAAGATCATGCCATACAAATTAGATTGTAGATTGGAAGACAGAAAACAGAAAAGTTTGTTCTAATTTTGAAGGCAGAATATGTTAGTGAGTTTGGGGAATTTGGGGGAATAGTAATAATGGGAATGGAGAAAAATGAAAGAATTGGGAATTTGATAAGACTGTCTCCTTGGATGTGTGGGCAAGCAAGGGGAAGAGAAATTAATGTTGAACCCTGGATTCTGTCTTTTAGCCTATTGAGAAATATTGGACCCCTCAAATGAGATAGAGAAAACTGGTGGAGGATGAAGTTGGGGGAAGGGAAGTCAGAATTTCTTTTTTGTTCTAAATGTGAAATGCTAGTATACATGCTTGGGGAGATGTCAAGATTTGTACATGCATGACACAGTTATGAAAGAAAGTTAGAGCTAAAAAATACAGAATCTGGAGTACAAAATATATTTCCAACAATAAAGGTTGTATTAAATAAATTAAATAAATTAAATAAAGGTTGTATTATGAATTGTATTAAAGAACAATTTGAACAGTTAAAAAGAGGAATAAATTATTTTATAATAGAGCAAAAAAGCTACCTGGCTTATGAAGTCTTTAAGATATATTTTGAAAATGGATAAGATCTGTTTTTCTTTTCCTTTGATAATAAAAATAAATAAAAAGTGTGTGCAAAAAATATTTTGCACACAAATGAGTGACAAATATTGAGTTCCCTGTAGCACATATTTTGTTTCAGGAAAGATAAAATGATAAGAATAAAAAATTAGGTTCTGAAGGAACTAATGCATGGTGCTATATAAAGATTATGGACAATACCTTATTATTATTAGAGACTAACCATAAAATTTTGAAGGAAGAATGGCATGATAATAGAATTTTTGGAAAATAAATCCAGCATCAGTGTGCTGGGAAGATTAAATTGACAAGACCAAAATGAAGAAAGTTAGTCAAAATATCAGTTGATAAATACAGTCCATGGCCTACCACGTTGACAGCGCACAAAGGAGGGACTAAATCTAAGAATGATTAAAAGTAAAGTTGAAATGTGCCTCGGTGACTCAAGACACAGAGAATAAGATACAGGAACTATGAAAAGATGGATATTTCCAATCTGAAGGACAGGAGGCAATTGAATTTTAGGAAGAAAAAGTATTTTAAAAGTATAGTAAGTCAGGCATGGTGGCGCATGCTTGTAATCCCAGTACTTGGGAGGCAGAGACCAGAGGATCGGGTTCGCGGCCAGCCTCAGCTACTTAGTGAGGCCCTCTGCAACTTCGTGAGACCCGGTTTCAAAATAAAGTATAAAATATAGGGCCGGGGGTGTAGCTCAGAGGTAGAATGCCCCTGGGTTCAATCCCTGGTACTGCAAAAAAAAAAAAAAAAAGAAAGAGAATATAAGAAAAAGTGTGAGACCTTGGGGGAAAAGAGCCCTGAGAAGAAAGATCTAAAAGAAACGAAAAGAAAAGAAAAAAAAGGAACGATGGACTGGTAAGTTATAAAGTTATTATGGATATTGATATTTTTATCCTTATCTTAATGAATCAAAGAAATACTTATTTTGGTTTGCTAAAGAAATGCTCATTTTCTTTCCTTCAAAACTCTCTCAGAACCAACCAATAAGAAAGGGACATCTGATACTTAGTGAGTTTATAAAATTCAAAGACAAATGGAGATTCCCTACCTGGCTGACTTGTCTACATGGAACTCTTCAAGTGACAGCATACCAACCAGTTTTAGCCTGATAACTATTATGGAGTGATTTTTTTTTTTTTTTTTTTTTTTTTGCGGTACCGGGGATTGAACCCAGGGGCGTTTTACCTCCAGACTACATCCCAGGCCCTATTTTTTATACTTTATTTTGAAACAGGGTTTCACAAAGTTGCGGAGGGCCTCACTAAGTAACTGAGGCTGGCCGTGAACTTGGATCCTCTGGTCTCCGCCTCCCAAGTACTGGGATTACAAGCGTGTGCCAGATGAGTAAAACAGAAGTTATTTAAAATTAGAATATACTGGTTTTATGATTCATTCACTGCTTCCCTTCTTTTTGTAAGATTTTTTACCCCTACCACTTGCTATGGGTTTTAGTTATTTATGGCCATGATAGGGAAACAGTAATGTAATGAGCTGATTCAAAACATAGACAGAAACCTTGTTTGTTACTCATAAGTGTTTTAGTCTTCAGGACCATTCTTCTGGTTTTGTTAAGACTTGTTGTTCATGGGCAAGGATCATAATGCATGCTAGAAAACTGTGGGGTTGGCTGTGGCTGACTTGTCAGGATCTTAACTGTATCTTTTCAGGGTAGGGTGCAAGTGTGCAAGGTTCTTAGGGCTTGTGTTCAGAAGTGAGCACCACCATGTCTACCATCTATTGTCCAAGATCAGTTGCAGACCAGGCCAGTGCACAGTAAAACGGTGGTGACAGAATCTCCGTGTATGGAAGGGGATTCCAGAAAGTCATGTTCTGAGGATTATGGGCACAAAGAAGGATAATGACAGTAAACATTTACAAGAGCAATCTGCTACCTCATGTGATAAGTACTGCCTTTTTGTTGGAGGAAAATCTTTTCTGCCCTATGGTTTAGTTTGGACATGTGACTTGCTTCGGCCAATGTGCTGTATGAACAGAAATGTTGAAAGTCTCTTCCTCTTTAAAAGCCACTGCAGCTGGGTGTGGTGGCCACTCCTGTCTGTAATCAGTGTACTTGGAAGGCTGAGACAGAAGGATCACAGGTTCACAGTCAGCCTCAGTAATTTAGCAAGAGACTCTCAGCAACCTAGGGAGACCCTATTTCCAAAACAAAATAGAAAAATGGCTGGAAGTGTAGCTTAAAGGTTGAATGCCCCTGTGTTCAATCCACAGTACCAAAAAACAAACAAACAAACAAACAAACAAACACTGCATGTTTTACCCTTGACCCATCCTTTTGATCTTTAACCACAAGATCATGTTTCTGATGAGGACTGCTAATTATTAGTAGGAATGTTGGTATGAAAAGACATGGAGCAGTCTGCAACCAAATTTTATCCACTAATTTATAATAAACCTTTCTTGTTCATTATAAGTTACAGTGATTTGTTTTTATTTTTTGTTTTTATCACAACACAATCTACCATGAACTTTCATAAAAATGTTATTTGAAGTTCTATGTCCTTTATAACTTTCCAAAACAACATATATTAAAAGTACAACTATTTTCAAGTATCAGTCAATACAACCCTTTTTTCATATTATAAGGTATCCTCATAGAGTACATACTAGCAATATGTTTCCCAAGGTTGTTTGTCCCATGAGAAGCTAAAATATAAGATGACATGAGTCACCCATCTGGATTTTCCCCTGATATAAATTATCTATTTATGAGTTTCTTGTTTCTTTCTACTTGTACCTTCAGGACTACTGAAGCCTTGTTCAGTAGGAGCCTGCTGAACTGAGAATCAGAGCAATAAATTCTACCTTGGAGAATAAAAGATAAAAGTGGAAGGAAGCCATCATAAACACCAAATAACATTTATTAAAGAGAGTTGAGAATGTAGAATGGCATTGCTGTGTAAACAATGACAGATGTCTTAAAAACCAAAGCTCTGAAAAATTTGCTTTTTTGTTTTGTTATATCCTATGTGGAAAGTCTTTTCTTTGTTCTCCAGAGGAGAAAATAGTTATGAGTTGAGGTGCAACTTAGAGTGTCCAATCTTGAATTCACAGAGAGCATATTCTCAAGAAATGGTTATTAACGATGGCTTTCAGAAAGGAAAAAAGAAACCAGGAAATTGCTGAAGCAATTTGAAAATAGTAAGTTGCACACAGGAATGTAGCCTAGCTTGAACATTGCATCTAAAAGCTTAACTATCAGGAAAACAATGTTTTCTGATATTTCCACATTTTTGTTTATTTTTTTCACAAATGTTTGGAGACATAGCCTTATGATGTTAGAAAAGAGTAAGAGACAGAGACAGAAATGTTACAACAAATACAGTGAGCATGTGGTAAGTTGGTAATGAAAAGAACAAATTTGTACAACTCTCTGCTCCTGTCATCCATTCCTGTTCTGTCAAACTAGCTTGAAATCCATTATAAGTTCTATTTAAAGTAAAATGAGGCTCTGAAAGGGAGCATGTGGAGATATGTTTATTTTATGGTGTTGGAAAAGATTGATTTAAAATTCTCTATCAGGATCCTGAGGGCTCTGTGTAATTCTGGAAAAATATAGGGGTAATACATATGTGGTTCAGAACTGCTACAAATTCATGTATTTCTGAACTTCAGGGCATTTGTAAGCCCTAGTGATATGAGTTCCTGGATTGAGAATTTATGTACTAACCATCTCCCCTCGACTTTTTTTTTTTTTTTTTTTTAGTATCTGCTGTGATCAAATCACTTTTTAGTATCCATTACAGATAGAGCAGTATATACTTTGTAAAGCAGATAAATGGTTATTTTTATATGACTCAATGAGATTCTTCACTTTTTCCCATTTGAACAACCTCCTAGTGAGATAAAGCAATGAGTAAAGAATACTAAAATTTATATAAACACTAGTGTTTTACCCCTTAAGAGCAAGGTAAGCCAGGTGTGTTGCACACACATGTAATCCCAGAATTTGAGGCTGAGACAGGAAGATAGCCAACCTAATCAACTTAGCAAAGCTCTCAGCAACTTAGTGAGACCGTTTCCAAATAAAAAATAAAATTGGGCAGGGTGGGGCTCAGAGGTAGAATTCCCCTGGATTTAATCCCCAGCACCCCCCAATAAAAGAGGAAAGGTATAAATCAATTACAACACAATCAGCTTTGCTGCAGATACACACCCCAGAAAGTCTCTATGAAAAATGTTTTGTTCTACTCTATATCACCTGAAGGTTTGGAGGGGCTGTAGTCCACACCTTCCTTCATAGAGTAGGGCTGCCAGAGGCTGTCTCATCTTCTACCTACACCACTAGCAATATGCCACCTCTGTGCTGATCTGGCATGAGATGGAACAAGAATTGTTCTGGAAGTTAAATGTTTAGGCTGGGCAGTGTCATGTGTCACATACGCTTGTTACCTGTTGGGCAGAACCAGCAATATGGTCCCAGTTAGGTGAAACCTCAGAATTAGAATTTTCTGTTTACCTAGAAGACAAAAAAAATCAGTATTGGTGAGAAATTTTATCTTAGATGTTCAATGTTTTTAATTACCAAATATTTTTATGAGGATAACATTGTACCACATACTGTGATATATGCAAGATGCAGTCACTGACTACATAAAAATATTCAATCTAATTAACATATTTATACAATCATAATAACATAGAATGTGATATATTAAATTTGACATTGACTGCCAAATTTAATGAGGATCAAAACCTACAATTATAATGCAAAGTATAGGACATGTTAAATAACACCATTTAATTATCTTAATTCCTTTAGGTCTCCAAATATCCAGCGATGTTTATATTTGACTTTAAGAGACTGATTTAGTAATTTGACAAAGATTTAACTTTAATGAGCAGTACTGATTATAAAAAAGAAGACAAATATAGAAAGATTAAATATGTCAAAATTCCATGGCCATTTGGGTTTAGTATATTTATGAATTGCCTTATTTGTTATAATCATTCTGTCTGGTTTTATTTAACATATCCAGTTAAGAGATATGAATCTTGATTTTTATTTCTTTATGAATTTAGATTATTTAAAACAATAGCTTTAAAGACAGTAAATGAACATACAGGTCTTGGTATTTCTATTGGATTAAAAGCAAATCATCCAGAAGAGACAATTCAATAAAACAAATATTTTCTTAGAATAACTTTCTTCATCATGGTGTGGGATGTTCTTATTAATATTATTAACTATTTGTAAATAGGATTGCTGAAATTGGTACACACTTAACAACCTTGTTTCTTTCAGTATTTTCACATTGTCATAATTAATGTCAGTCTTGCTTTATGTTTTACATAACATTTGTGAAAAATGTTAGATAGGTTATTTAATATGACATCTCCCCATTTTTCAAGTTAGATAAAACCTAACTTCATGGCAAATAGTATCATGAATGTGCTCAGGCAACATCCTGCTTAGCTTTCCAGTTTCAGATTTAAAATCCTCTACACATATCTCTTCCACACATCTCCATGTTATCGCTCCACCTAAAAATATTCATTTATCTGGATATTTTCAGGTTTGATTTTACCTATGTTTCAAGTTCTCAGAACAAATTTCTTCTTTTCCTTGGTATATCTTTTGTTCACTTGGTTACTATCTAACCTATTTAGTGGATACTAATGTGAAGAAAAGCACCTTCTCTATTTGATATCTAATAACACACTCAACATTTAGCATATTGCTTGGCATATAATATTCATTAAATAATTTTTAAGTAAATAACTGAATAAAGAAATGAAACACTTAAGGGTGGTGATGTCACTAATGGGAATGCTGGGCATGAGTGGGCCAGTGAATCTTGAATAGGGAAGTAAAATTTGACAAGTCTTGAAGGGTGCATAGGAATATGAAAGATGGCTAAGGAAGAGAGATAGTAGCTTACTAAAGGGAATGGCATTGTTCTATTAAGTCATATATTAAAGAGATGTCACTGGGACATCATAATGATTTGTTATAATAAGGCTTGGAATTTAAGAGTCCAAGACTAAGAGTTTAGTAGGGCTCTATCATTCTACAAAATAGATATAATAGAAAAGTTCTTTGAGCGATGTGAATTACTTTTAAAACTGATGAGGTGAAAGAAGAAATGAAAATCTGAATAGTCCTACATCTATTAAAGAACATGCATTTATAATTGAAAATGCTCCCTTAAAAATGCTTCAGACTTAGGTGAGTTTTTTCTTAATGATCCTAAACATTTAAGGAAGAACAATATTGATTCTATGTAAACTCTTTCAGAATAGGGAAAGAAAAAAACTTAGAGACTCAGAGCAGTATTATTCTGATACCAAAACCAGAAAACAACCTTATGAGGTAAATGAACTATATACAAATATCACTAATGAAAGCAGAAACAAAATAAATAATAAATAAAACATTAATAAATCAAACTCAACAATATATTAAAACGATGCTACACATGATCATGTGTGGTTCATCACAGAAATGCAAAGTTAGTTTAACATTCATAAAGTAAACAATTATATTTATCATTTTAATAAATCAAAGAAGAAAAACTGTATCCTCATCTCAATAGTTGAAGAAAAAGTACTTGAAAATATTCAATCACCAATCCTGATTTTAAAAAATCTCAAAAACTAGAAATCAAGAGGTGTGTAACTTTCTGAATCTAACAAAAGGAATCTATCAAAAATGCTACAGCTAGCATCTAACACTAAAACTCTGAAGCCTTCTCCTTATAACTAGGAATAGATGTCCATGATCAATGCTTTTATTTAGCATTTTATTGGAGGTATTATTCAGTATAAGACAAGAAGACAAAAGACATGTATTGGTCAGGGTTCACTAGAGTAACAGGACTCACAGAACACATATATGGAAAAGGGGGATTTATTAAATCATCTTACAGTCCAAAGCAGTGTAGTTCCAAGTTTCCTACTGTATGAGGCGAGCCAGAGGAACCAGCAGCTGGTGGAGTGGTCCACAAGCTGGAATCTCAGAACAGAACGACCACTAATTCAGTCCCAGTCCAAGATGGAAAGGCCAGGAAACTCTCTGGAGAAATGATGGTAAAGATCCAGTTCAAAGAGCTGACGGCCGGTATCTCAGACGAGAGCAGATACTCTTTCTTTAGGAAGAACCACACATGCCTTCACACGGCTTTCTCCTTTTATCCAGGTCCTGCGCCTATCAGAACTGTGCTGCCTAAATTCAGGTCAGGACTTCCCCTTCAATCTGCCATTACATAAAACAATCATCTCATCAACACATAATGTTAAGTGTTTCATGATCCAGTCAAGTTGACAATCCAGACTAACCATCACAAGGCATAAGTGCAAGACCGACCTGGGCAACTGAGGAAGACCCTATCTCAAAAAAAAAAAAAAAAGTCTGGGCATGTACTTATGTACTTCAGTAGTAGAACACTTGCCTAGCACATGCATAGTCCCTGGGTTCAAGCCCCAGAACTGGAAAAAAAAAGAGAAGAAGAAGAAGAGGAGGAGGAGGAGGAGGAGGAGGAGGAGGAGGAGAATCAGACCAAAAAAAAAAAAAAGTAGAAGAAAATCATAATACATATGCATGGATAGAAACACCTACTGCTGAAAAGATACCTCTTCTGAAAATTATTAAAATAGTTGATGGCCTTCAGTTAAAATCTCAACAGGGATCTTTGCAGAGCTTGCCAAGATAACCATAGTGCTGAAGATGTGGACCAAGAAGAATGCTTGCATACTGCTAGTAGTTATGTCAGTTTGTACATAAACTTTGTAAAACCTAATCTGACATTTTCCTATACAGATAAAAAATACACATACTCAATGCCTCTAGAAAACTCTAAAAAACAAACAAAACACTATCAACAAAAATTTTGATGACTCCGGGCGTGGTGGCGCACACTTGTAATCCCAGTACTTTGGGAGGCAGAGACCGGAGGATCCGGGTTCGCGGTTAGCCTCAGCTCTCTCTCTCTCTCTCTCTCCCTGTCTGTCTCTTTCTCTCTACTTAGTGAGGCCCTCCGCAACTTCGTGAGACCCAGTTTCAAAATAAAAGTATAAAAAATAGGGCCAGGGGTGTAGCGCGGAGGTAGAACGCCCCTGGGTTCAATCCCTGGTACCGCAAAAAAAAAAAAAATTGATGACAAAAGAAACCATTAAAAACATCATTGCAGCATTGTTTTAAATAGTCCAAAACACTAGAAACAATCCAAAATTACCATCACTAACAAAAGGAATACATTTCCTGTGCCATAATCATCTAAGGGAATCATATATAAAATTAAGGTATCAGCCCTTCAATCATCAGTATGACCAAATCACAAAAGCAAGATATGTATGATAGAAGAATAAATATAGCTTGCTATCATTTATATAAATTCTATAAACCTAGAAAACTTAACTGTATCTATTTCAGGGACTGATGTTATATGTAGTAAATCTACAATGAGAAATACAGGAATGAGTAACACTAATTTCAATTGTTTATCAACCCTTTTATTGGGAGGCACAAAGAGACTTCAAGGTCATATTCAGTACTCAATTACTGAATCTGGGTAGTAGGTCCATAGGTTTTTATTCGATTATTCTTTATACCTTAAATATATATTTTATTTTATTTTACATGATTGAAATATTAAATAATAAAATTTAAATAAAATGAAGCAGAGTAGTTTAGTAGAAGTCATGTTGGTGAAGGGGTAGGCTGAAGGGGAGAGGCACATTCTAAGCAGAGGTACTGGGCCGTTGAGGGAACCAAGGTAGCAAATCACAAGAATTGAGAGAATAAAATTTATATCTGTTTTTAGGGCATTTCCTTTCCTATGATTAGAAATATCGCTCAGAAATGAATACCTTATATTAAGTCTTCGCAAAGTATTTCATGGAGTATGGTAGGCTCTTATTTCTTTATTTTCAACAACAAACCAGTGTTTTTGGAGGAGAGACACTATATCTAAAATCACCCCAGTCTATGAGAGTTTTAGATAGTTATAAAGTCCACCTGAGGAAACAGGTAAAACAAGAATTGTGGAATGAGCATAGACCTACTGTAAGTAGTTTCTCCACCCTCCTTTATCACTCAACCTACTCACAAACTATATAAATAGATTCTTAAAGAACATTAAAACTACAGGAGTCTTGGACACTTTTATTTAAAATGTGAAGGATTATGAAATTGTATTTAAAATTTAGCTTCATGCATCGACTTTGATGAAAGAATGTAAAAATGCAAATTTCAGTAACCATTACAAATTGTTGGTTTATGTATTGCTAGACATTAGCTGGAAATTTTAAGTAACATAATAAATTTAAATTTAAGCAAATTCAAATTTGCTGGTGATTCCTTGTGGATTATCTCTGCTGTCTGTAGCTTTATTTCATTTTTCAATAACAAATGAAGAGAAATATCTCATTCTTTGGTAAAGCTATTTAGGTTTTATGCTTGCAATGTTTTGAAAGACTAAGTAAAACATTGCCTGTAAGAAATTCTGTTCTCTCCTAACTGTATGCCACTACATGAAGCTGGTAAGTAGGCCATAAAATCTTTGAAATATACATCTTTCAGAACAATATAAAGACTTTAACTTACGTCTGCTAATTTTCTCCCAGATTATAGCATTAACCATGCTTGTGTAAGTGTTGGACAACATATGACTTTGTTATTGTTGTAGCTCTCATCCAAGATAGTTGTTGTGAATCCTGGAGAAGAAATATTTCTCACTGCAAACCTTGAACTGGTATAAACGTTTTTGGATACTCAGAAAAGATTTGGTTTTGCATCTTCTTTTACTTGAATGTTTCTTTTAAGCTTTCCCCAGATATTCACGCTTGCCAGAGCCTATTAAGTAAAGTACTTAGAATTCTAGGACTCATGGTGAACAAGTACAGCCTCGTTCCCTATAATCTTATAAAATAGATGCTTCTATTTGCTGAACAGCATGATGTAGGATTCCATCAACAATTGTGCCTCTTGGAGACAAGGGAAATGTGGTTGCAGCTAAATTAACCTTTCTTTAAAACAAAACTAAATTGTGTTTTCTAGTGACTAATCAGAAAATGGGTAAATTCTATGGCTCAGTATAAATATCACCTGCTGATAATAGTTATTTGTTATTCTCAATTTTAATTAATTATATTGTCAAAAGGATTTAACAAACTCTTTGAATAAATAATACTTGTAAATTGACTAACTGAAAGAGTTTATATTTCAACATTGAAACTCCCAAACTATAATCATACTATCATTTTTGCTGTCTGATAAAATACATGACAGCAACAAATAGGTAGAATTTGCCAAGATATCAGTGTTTGTTGATATATGCTTTTCTCACATTTCACAATGCCAGTATGATTAAAGAGTAACAAAAATAAGAGATTTTAAACTAAGTTTATAAAATGTGGTTTTATAAGTAGTTAGAAAGAAGTACTAAACTTCTCTAGCTAGAAATAATTAGTATTCTACTTAATAGCCTACTGCTTATGCATGTAAAGTGGATTGCCTAATTTAAATACATTCATATAAAAATAGTCATGTTTGGAAAAAATCCAGAACAAGTTTATTGATAATTACTGAGGAAAAGATGTATGCTTTATAAGTATATTAGTAAGATAATATTTGCTTTATTTAATTTCTTCAAACTTCTATTTTCTCATATAATACCAGTTATTAATTTTGGAGGTTAAATATTTTATGTTCTCTCATAAATATTTATAAGACATTTTTCATCCTTATTGGGATATGCCCTTGATAAAATTGTTAAAGTTTGGCCAATATAATAAGACAATGAAGAGATCTTTCAAGAAAGGAGAAAAATCAAAATGGTTATAAAGGCATTTATTTTTAAAATATAATTATTTAAAAGTACTCTTGTGCTTATACATCAAAATATGCAAGAGTAATTAAAACTTTGATAAATCTATTTTCAAAACTAGCTATTGAAATAAAACATGTAAAGATCAATGCTTTGGGAAAATGGTGAAAACCCCAGAATTACATGTCTTTTATGCCAAGAGGTAGGGATTCTAGGCCCCATGATTCCTTACTATTCATTGGTTGGGTGCCATATATCACCTTTCCACAGAGGAAGAACTATTTTACATTTTAAGTGGCTGTAACAAAAGATTCTATAAAATAGAGCAAAATAAATTCAGTCCTTTTTAAAAAAAAGCTTAAGGTAGTTCCTGTATTTCATTTTCATCACTGTTGCCAAGTGATCTTTTATTAACATATATGTTATAGCCAGATAAGCGCCTGATTGGTTATAATGTAGGTGCTGAATTAATTACTTTATTGTCAGTGTGCTCCCATATCTAAACAGTTATCTGTTATGTACACTGAGTATCAATGAAATTTTAAAATACTTTCTTTTTAGTGATGTCTACAGATCCCTTTCTTGAAGTTGTTTTTATTGACTATCTGTTTTAGCTATGAATTGCCAAAAAACATTCCATCAAGTTGGGGAAGATGGAATATTAGAACATAAAAACAACAAAGCAATGGAAAAGAGGGTACAGATTATTTGTCTTTTTGTTACTGAATTTTTTCACAGGCAGTTTTAGATATTTCCTCTTTGCCTCAAAGTTGCTAAAGCATGACAGAAAGCCTTTTTGTTATTATTTTCATTTTTCTTACCTTTTATATCATATTATCAAAACTTGGCATTATTGATGAGACAACTTTAGCTAGTAGGAATTTGTCTTAGAGTGAGCAATCTCATTCAAGAAATGTTCATGAGAGCCTTATACTTTTGAAAATAACATTTTCACTGACTCATGTGGTGTTTGGCACACAGTGAGGGGATAAAGAACATGGATGTGAAGGTAGAGAATGTTAGTTTTGAGTCCCAGATTTGACAACTTGGTAATTAATCCTTCTAAGAACTGTCTGAGCCTTACTTCTAAGTGAAAATGGTGGGCTCAGATGGCTGTAAATGTTATGCCTTCTAAGAACTTAGCATAGTAGCTAGCATTAGCTATTATTAGTATTATATGTATCACACTTCGTCAAAAGGACAAAATGTCTATGATTGAACGACATGATGTAAGAATCAATAAAAAATTATAAAGAAAGGAGTATCTGTGGCCCTATTGATTACCGGGGTGAATTCAGTGGGTTTTGGCTCTGCCTCACCTACCCTTTCATGAGCATCACTACTCAAACCTCTTTTTTTAGAAAAAGTTTCCTAAATAGAGAAGGGACATTTTGCTTCAGTAATTTACTAGTAGGTGCCCTGTCCTGCTGAAAGCATTAACAATATCTAAAGATTCATGTTTGAGAAAAGAATCATTTGTTCCATGCTTTTGACGCTGAGACTATGTTGAAGGGATTATATTCATGGAGCCCTCTTACCACCATGCAGTACAAAATCTTCCTCAGGAATACAATCAGGCATAGGGCCACGCATGGTGGCACTCACCAGTAATCTCAATACTTGGGAGGCTGAGACAGGAGGATTTCAGGTTTAAAGACAGCCTCAGCAACTTAGCAAAACTCTCAGCAACCTAGAAAGACCCTGTTTCAAAACAAACAAAAAATAGAAAAAGGGCTGGGGTGTAGCTTGGAGGTAGAACACATCAGAACCAGAAAATAAAGGAAAAGAAAGGAAACAATTTTGCATCTTGGCATCAGAAGCTTCTGAAAAAGAGAGTAGAATATCAAGGGATAACAAGAGAATGCACAAAGTCCAAGTGTTTCAATTCCGTGCACTCAAGAATTCCCATTCACACCATAGAATGCCTTCAGAAGGATCTAAAGAAGTCTTAAAGGGTCAGAATGAAAATGATCATTTGAAATACTCTGTGATTTTGGATTAAATGCAAAACAATTCTACAGAGCTCAAGGTTCAGATGAAGTCACATTAATAGTTAACTCAATTCTCACTCATCCTCATTACCCTCCCTCCCTCATCCCTTCTGAAACAAGGTGTCCAGGTCCTGGTGAAGTAGACAAAACAATTTTTGTCCATTTCCCTTGTGTTTCTCTGCCAGAATCGCTTTGCTGTCCACAGTCCATGGCCAGTGGCCCTCTTGGAACCAACCCTGTCTATAATGAGATGTCTTCAACCTGCTCAGCCAAGTATAGCTCTAGAATGCTAGGTTGAATCAGCAGAGTGCAACAGGGGAATGCTTCCCATGATTTTGAATTGAAATCTTTCCAAGTTTTGTTATTTTTCCTCCAATGAATTTGAAATAGATTTCTTTTGAAAATTACCTTAAAGTCATCCACTACATGCATGCAAGGGCAAGACCAAAGCCAAGGTAAAGCAGAAGAAACAATAATGAATAGTGAAGCTCTTGATTCTCCTTATGATTACTAAGAATTTTATTCTAAATTAATTTTATCATTTCTGGAAACTTCATTAAAAATTTCTTAGGCAGAAATTTCTCTCAGGAGACTTTCAGTAGCCCAGATAGATAGACTTCATTCAGGTCATCCCATTAGTTTTCAGACACACAGTTCCAGATGTCTGGACTGCAAAGTCAGGTGAAGGTCCAAGATGATCCTTAATTATATTCATGTGAATAGAATTCTATCAGTCTGGTCCCACTGGACTTCCAAATATGTCCAGATATACCTAAAATCCTATTGTTGTGCAGATGAAGCTAAATTCAAAGCAAGTCCACAATTGTGGGCATGACCCAGTTTAAATTTTCACACTTATCAAAGTCATCCCATTAATTTCTGAATTCGTTCTATTTTAGGGCCACAGTGAAACAGTAATATTAAGAAGTTCATTCTACTCCAAAGGAATTATCAAAATCTCTGAATGGTACCATATATATCATCAACTAGCTGCATTTGTAATAAAGTTGTGATGTATTCAAATATAGCATCAGAGTAATAAGAGGGTCATGTCTAATATTATCAATCAATTATGAAAAATACATTTGAAATATAAGACTTTTTTCTTTGTAGCTTCTCTTCCCACAAGTTAAACAGATTTAGTTTTCTTAAGCCCAATTTAACTAGAACTATTTTTTCCAGGGTTTATGTGACTAACAAACTTCCCTGGGAATAGAGTCAGTTTAGATGTGAGCAGCAGAGAGCCAGGTCTTGAAGAGCTCAGATGCTGTGAATGCTACAAGTGCAGCACAGAGCCAGGCCCAGTGACCGCTTCACTTTTGACAGTCACATGCTGGAGAATGCTTAGTTAGCAACGGTACTTCATAGCCAAAATCGTGCTTATAGAAGTGAAGCTGTAGTTAATATTTCAACAAATAGTGTTTGGGAAACAGACCTCTAAAATAGAGTCACATGAATGTACTCTCCCAAAGTTTTTCATTTCATTTTTATCCTACTATAGAAAATAACAAAAACTAGGATTCTCCTTTAGGGATAACTCAGGCTTTAAGGTTTTGACATTTTTGTCAAGTATCTTTAAAATCTCATTCTTCTTACCTAGTCCTGTCAGACTGTTTACTTTCCTTAGAAAAATGCTCTTCCCACTTCGATTAATGTGTCTATAATATTTCCTATTCCTCAAATGCTCACTCATGTCCATCAAGTTTCAATATTACAGCATAGTTTTTACCAACTCCTTGAAGTCTGTTCATAAAGACATCAATAATGACATTTCTCCTTTGAAATTTTACCACCCATCTGTTCACTATATCGCTGCTTTACCAATGAATAATATTCTTTCTTGTGCCATTTTGTACATTGTTATTTAACATTTTATAACTTTAAACGATTCTCTTTGTAGTATCCTCATAATTAGATTATAAAATCCAGGAAGGTAGAAACCTCAATATACTTTTTAATGTTATACACCTTTGATCACAAAAGCCATAAGCAGTGATGGGGATCAAACCCAGGGCTCCTGCACCCCAAGTAAGTGTCCTGCCACTGAGCTATACCCCCAACCTTCAGTTATTGATTTTTAAATAAATATTATCTCTTCCAATTGACCAAATTACATATGCCATCCTCCAAAGCTAATCACATAAGTTGGATCATTATCAGTACCATCGGAGAGAGAAATGCAGGATTCAATATGATAAATGCCCACCCCAAGTTTCTGTTGACAAGGCAAACTTCAAGTATACATAGGCCTTATGTCCATTAAAAAAAGCTATCAACTCTAAAAGTATTGAATTAAAGCCAGGAAAACTTTTTTCAAGTAGGATGTGAAATCAGTTAATTATTTAGGCGAATGGTGCTGAATGGAATCATTAGTCTGTGAGGCCATGACTTATGTAATTTTACATTTCTTGCTGTCTTGGATGCAGTACAAAGAACATAAAATTACTTTTGTGTTTGTAAACAAAGAACATAAAATTACTTTTGTGTTTGAATGCCTACTGTATTCTCAGCACTGAGTGAAGCATCTTTGAGAACAGACAAAATGTAATCCAATATTTGCTTCTTCCAGAGAGCCTGTGATTAAAACTCCCACTTTGAACTAATTTATTAAATAAATAGAGCTGAGTAACTTCAAATCAAACCTTTGACTGAACTAATAGTTGCAAAGACATATATTAGAGCACATTCTTAGCCACTCATTTCCTCACTGTCCCCATACATTTGTATAGAACATCAGCACTTTCATTTTCCTAAGAACCAACATAGGACAACTTGATTCTGAGTTGCAGATTATAGTATATTGGACTGGCAGTGCATATCTGAACCAAGGGGGAGACAACCAGATTCTTTCAAGAATATGAAATTGGTACAAAGAAAGCCTCTTTCTTTTTGCACATGATTGGATGCATGAGGTGACATCAACTTAAAATGCAGAAGCAAACATTTTAAGGTAGCCATGATGAGCTAAGCACAAACAAATGGATCACCTGTAAGGACATTATCAGAAAAAGAAGAGAATTAGGCAGATTTGGAAAGAAGACACACAACCCCAGGAAATGAGTACTACCTTGGTTCTTTTTTTTTTTTTTTTTGCAGTACCAGGGATTGAACCCAAGGGCGTTCTACCTCCGAGCTACTTCCCCGGTCCTATTTTTTATACTTTATTTTGAAACCGGGTCTCACGAAGTTGCGGAGGGCCTCACTAAGTAGCTGAGGCTGGCCGCGAACCTGGATCCTCCGGTCTCCGCTTCACAAGTACTGGGATTACAAGCGTGCGCCACCACGCCTGGCGTACCTTGGTTCTTAAAAATTTCCCAGTTCCATATTCAGGTCATGAAGTCTTGCATTCATTTGTGCTTTGATTTTATGGGCCACTCCTATATCTTTCTCATAAGTCCCACTATTTTGCTTAAGATTAAATGCTAATGTTAACCCTCATTTGATCACTAACTTACTAAAACACTGGATCAAGCTGGGCATGGTAGAGCACACCTGTAATCCCAGTACTTGGGAGGCTGAGACAGGAGGATAGTGGGTTCGAAGCCAGCCTCAGCAACTTAGTGAGCCTCTCAGCAATTTAGCGAGACCCTGTTTCCAAACAAAAAATAAAATAAGGAAGGGGGGGTAGCTCAGACCTAGAATGCTCCTGGGTTCAATCCCCAGTAACACACACACACACACACACACACACACACACACACACACACGATCTAAATAATATTTTATATTACCATTATACTATCACAATAAAATGGAAGTTATTATTTACATGTTTTTATAATTCAAATAACAGATTGGGATCATTTAAAATCTTTTTAAATTTAAATATCTATACCTCTTCCATTACAGAATCATAATGGTAGTCAATATTAAAAATGTTGCACTAAATAAACTTTCATATCCAAATTAATTGAGATGAGTAATATCTCTTATTTAAATACTGGAATAACTTAATAAATACTATGCATTAACAAAAGTTTGAGGTTTTACATAATAAAATTGAACTCCAGATGATTCAATTTTTTAAAGGACTGTAATAAAATACATTGCCCAACAATTCTGTTTCTTGGTACTCACTCAAAAAAGAAAAAAGGGACTTGATGAAGAAAACAGCTCAAACAATGTTATGTGCTTATCAATACCAATGCCATTGTCTAACCAGCAAGTCCTCATTTACCATTCAAAGCCCGGGACAAAAACATCCTCCGCTATAAGGCTGCCTGAGCAGTTTTCTGTGTTCTCTGTTCTGCCTTTGTATTTACACATTATTCAATTTTAACACATCCTCAATATTTTAAATTGTTTCTTTACATCTATGTCTCCCTTATTGAACTGTGAATTCTTTTGCATAAGAGCTTATATCCTCTATATCTGACACATGGGAAACATTTTACAGATATTTTCTAATTGAATTTCATTATACTATAGTGAAGTCAATATTGCATTCCGATAACACAGTAGTAAGCACATTTTTCACTTGAATAGCATGAAATAATGTGTGTCTTAATGTTTTTCACAAACCCAGATGTTATTTAAAATATATGTGAGCTGGCATGGTGGTGCGTGCCTATAATCTCAGTACTTAGGAAGCTGAGACAAGAGGATCACAGGTTTGCAGCCAGCCTCAGCAATTTAACAAGGCCCTCAGAGACTTAGCAAGACCCTGCTTCAAAAAAAAGGTCTGGGGGTGTAACTCAGAGGTAGAATGCCCCTGAGTTCAATCCCTAGTACCACACAAACAACAACAACAAAATGTGTATGATTCTTTTCTATTCCTCTCCAGAACACAGCATGAAGCAAAGACAGAGAACAAAGGTTTTATGTAAAAGTGTCCATCTCTAAAATTTAAAATTTTAACATTTGTCTGGATATAGCCTGCAATCCTTCCAATTTTCTCAATATCGCAATCTCAACTTCTCTGATTTCATAAATTCTCTTAGTACCTTAACCATGACATCCCCCCCCAATTCATGAATTTCCTTGTAGCCTCACTGACTGTCCTCTCCAGTCAAATGAATCATTCTTTTGCTAGCCTATTCCATATCTGCGCTGCTCTTCTGCTACACAAATCCAGAAAATTCCTTTACTGGGAGTCCTGAATCATATGAACATCAGGATTGATTCATTTTGAGGGCTGGGAGAGAAGGGTCTGTTTTCAGCCTTTCTCGTTGGCTTATAGATAGCCATCTTTTCTTTATGTCTCTTCGCATCTTCTTTCCCCTGTATGAGACTCTGTGTGTTCAACTTCTCCTTTTTATAAAGTCACCAGGCATACAGACTTTGGCCCAGCCTGACGACCTCACTTTACCTTGACAACCTTTGCAATGATGTGCTCTCCAAATAAGCCCACATTCTGAAGAACTGGAGATTAGGACTTCGATATGTAATTTGGGGGACACAATTCAACCTAAAACATGTAGCTGGATGCAAATATAATGTACAGTGTATCTTAGAATATCTCTCACCAGCAAATTAAAACCTCTGGCTCTCAAATCATTGGTGGGAACTTGTCACAGGACTCTCTTACTTCAGTGGGTATGGGAAAGGGCAATCCTACTCTATGTTAGGAGGGCAGTAAGCTAAAAGTATTTGGCGAATAGCACTAATGATCATTTGCCCAATTATTTGATTCTTTCAATAAGCTTATTGATTTTTTAAACAAAGTATGAATTAACAACCAAGACAAGATACTAGTGGTCATATTCATTTTCCGCAGAGTAGTCATTTTTCATCTATGTTAAATGTTCTATTATTTCTTTTAGTTTCCCATAGTTGTAGAAAATGTAAGGACATAGTAACAATGATATTCTGGTGGTTTTGTTTATGGAATTAACATTGATGGAAAACTATAAAAGTTTCTAAGTTTCTAAGTATAGCAAATGTCTAAATTAAATATGCTGCACAAATTTCCATTGATGAAAAGTTTTAGGAAAATCCTAGTGAAACTAAATCTTACTAGGGCTTAGAAGGGCATGAAATAAAAGGAGGACTTCCTGGCAAATGTGGCATTTTATTACTTGCTATTTACTTTCTAATTAAAATAAAAACTTCTTTCTCCATGATATGACAAGTAATATAATACTGAATACATGCTGAAGAATGCCTTTTAAAACCTAACACATTCTAGATATTAGCCCTCTATCAGAGGAGTAGCTGGAAAAAAATTTCGCCAAGTGCTCTACATATAAGTCTGTATCACTTTGAACTTCGTTATGATGTATAATTACAATATGCCAATAAAAGTATTTAGAAAACATCAAGCATGCTGTTTGCTTAATGCTTTATTGAAACTTTTTCGATACTCTTGAATTTTAGTTTTGGGACAAAGTTTTACTTATCTGGTTTTTCTTGTTTTGGGCACTACCATAATAACAGCATAATAACTCAGTGACCCAAAGCAATCTTCTATTATTTCCCTTTTCTTTAATGTTGTAAGCTCAAAGGTATCCCTGCTTATGTATTAATATTATCCATCATAAAGTTTATTTTCTGTAGGTGCCCATGTTCTTTTCTTTGATGGCCTTAACTTATTGTTACCAAAACCTTATTGAATGTGATTCTTTGTCTAAATAAACATTCATTTTATGTAATAGTGAGACCCCAAATATTCCTAAGACTATTCATGAACAAATATAAAGGAATACTCTGGCAAATAAATAATTATTGGAAGTGGAGTAAAGGAAAGAGGAAATATTTCTGAAAGTATAAAATATTTTTAAAAACTTAGACTTACAATAAATTTGCTCCTTATTTCAGGCATAGATTTGTGGAAAATGTATTATTGACAGATTACTTAATTTTATAAAGCATATCCTATATAATACTTTAAAACTGAAGCCATCCAGTGATACAGTGGGGGAAAGGACAATATTAGGTACTAAGTTTAGGAAGAAGAGATATTTATGTTTTTTCTTCTTTTTTTTTACTTTATTGGTACATTATAGTCTCACATTATAATGCAGTTCATAGTGATAGTGGCATACATGCACATAGTACTTGGTGAGTTTTCCCCCAGCTCCCTCCCATTCCTCTCTTCCCCATACAAGGTATTGAGATTGACATTAATATTCTCACATTTGTACATAATGTCAATAGAAGTGATTCCTTCATTGATCCTCCCTCTCCCTGAACCTCTTCCCCTACACCACCTCCCTGGATCCACTGAAGTTTCTCCTCCATTATCTGAAGTCCCTCTGGTATCCCAATTACTCCCTAGTTTCTATATATGAGAGGAAAACATATGACCCTTCACTTTCTGTGACTGGCTAATCTCACTTAACATAATGTTCTCTAGGTCCATCCATTTTCCTGGAAATGACATTATTTTGTTCTTGATTGCTGAGTAGAATTCCATTTTGTGTATATCTCATAATTTTATAATACATTTATCCTTTGATGGACACCTAGGTTGGTTTCATTATTTGGTTATTTTGAATTGTGCTGCTATAAACATGGATATGCATACATTATTATGCTTTTCAGATTTCAGTCCCTTTGGAAAGATACCCAGGAATGGTATCACTGGATCATATGGTGGATCCATTCCAAATTTTCTGAGGAATCTCCACACTGATCTCCATAGTGGCTGCACTGCACTAATTTGCAATCTCACCAACAGTGTAGAAGAGTTCCTATTTCCCCACATCTTGGCCAACATTTATTATTGTTTGACTTCTTGAGGATTGCCATTCTGATTGGGGTTAGATGGAATCTCAGTGTAATTTTTATCTGCATCTCTCTGATTGCTAATTATATTGAACCTTTTTCATGTACTTATTGGCCATTACATTGAATCTCTTCTTTTGTGAAGTGTTTATTTAGTTCAATTGCCCATTTATTGATTGGGTTATCTTTTTTTTAGTGTTGAGTCTTTAAATACTTTGTACATTCTAGATATTAGTCCTCTATCAGATGGATAGCTGGCAAAGATCTGCTCCTATTCTGTAGGCTCTCTTTAGACTTTTGATGGTTGCCTTTGCTGAACAGAAACTTTTTAGTTTAATGCTATTGAGGCAGGGCAAAGGACCTGGGAACAGGAAGAATTAAAGTAGCCATCTGCATCCCCTTTCTGTGAGGCTGGTGGAGGTGAGCAGGAAGGTAAGAGATTGATGTGTGCCAGAGAATTAGGGCCCTGACAAGACCACAGATACTCATTCAAATTAAGGATCAAAATTGTGCAAAAGTCATTGGTACCCCCAAACCCAATTCTGACCAATCATAAAAAAAAGACACAAAACCTCAGGAAGGTTTAAAAGCCCACTCCCCAAGGGCTTTGAAGTCACTCTCTTTCTGGGACACCCCCGATTTGGGGGGGGAAGATGCTTTGTCCTCTATCTTTCCCTAACTTAAAATAAACTTTCATATTTCTATACCCTTTGCTAGTCTTTGGACTTCATTCATTAAGACCCATTGTCCAACAAGAAGCCCCATTTCAACACTCCCATTTCACTATCCCATTTATTAATTCTTGTTTTAATTTCCTGAGATTTGGTGGTCTTGTTGAGAAACTTTTTACCCATGCCTATATGTTGCAGTGTTGTACCTATGCCCTCCTCTAGTAATTTCAAAGTCTCCAGTCTAATTTCCAGGTCTTTGATCCATCTTGAATTGATTCTTGTGCAGGGTGAAAGGTAAGGGTTTAATTTCATTTTTCTACAAATGGATAACTAGTTTTCCTAACACCACTTGTTGAAAAGGCTGTCTTACCTCCAACATATGTGTTTGGAACCTTTGTCAAAAATAATTGGCTATAAGTGTGTGGATTTGTTTCTGTATCCTCTACTCTGTTTCATTGGTCTATGTGTCTGTTTTTGTGCCAATACCGTGCTTTTTTTTTTTTTTTACTATAGTTCTGTACTATAATTTGAAGTCGGGAACTGTGATGCCTCCTACATTGTTCTTATTACTGAGAATTGCTTTGGCTATTCTGGGTGTTTTGTTTCTCCATATGAAATTTGTGACTGATTTTTCGAGGTCTGTGAAGAGAAGAAAAGCAGAACTCAACAGAAGAAAAACAGTTGAAACGGATTGAAAGAGCTCCATGCATCTCACCTGGTGAGTGGAGAGCAGAGGCAACACCATCTTGGCAAGCCCACGTTGGGGCACCTAGCTGCTGGGATGGCGGTTCTCAGAACCAACTCCAACAAAAAAGCAGCAGAGTCCTATTGAGCCAGTGACTGAAGAAAACTATCACCAAAAGCAAGTGTACTCTTCGCTCCATGCTCAAATACCTCAAGACTTGACTCCTCAGGCTGCCCAGCAAGACTGCCCAGCAAAATCCTGCAGCTGCAACTGGACTCGGACCAAGAAACACCAGGACCTTCTTACAGGGACCCCAGTGACTACATCCCACCTCATCAAAACCATTGTGAATAGACCAACTAGGCAAATCACCCACTGAAATCCTATGACTGCAGCTGAACTCATCCCTACATGCAGGGACCCAAGCAGGGCTCTTCAGGACAGTGAGTAATCAAAGCACCCCAGCAGAAGCCTGTGTGGCTGCAGAGACATGGCAATGAACAGACTGGTGGGGTCTGTGAGTTTGCAAATCATCCCTGCAGGGGTGGGGGTGGGGCAACAGTCGAACATAGCAGAAACATGAATTAGCAGATAGTCCCTAAGAACATTCAGGAGGGAGGGACCTAGGGTCAGCAGTTCGCTACACCCCTGTGGGGTCTCAAGCAATCTCCACAGGACTGCCAGAAGTCTGTGGGTTGAAATAACTCAGCCAACTATGCTACAGGCTCAGAAGACTATAAACTCATCCTAGGTGGTGTTTGGATGCTACAAGCACCATGGCCAGAGGCCAACATGGTCTTATGTGATCGCAGCTGCCAGAGCAGCAGTGTCCCTGGGGCTAAATAACTGAGCCACCCAAGCCCCAGGCTCAGAACAGTACAATCTCTTTCCACCAGAGCTTTGGCCCTGAAAGCATGGGGGCAAGGGGCCAGCACGGGTTCGTGAGATCACAGCTATAGGCTGTGATATCAAGTCTCTCCCTGCTAGCAGAGTTTGGGCCTGGCAATCTTACATGCCAGTAACTAACAGCACTCCACATGATCACAACCAATCACAACCAGCAGATCAGCAATGGTTCTTTATATGGTACTTGGAAGTTTTCTTTTGGCTCATTCTTTGGTTTATTTAACTTTCTGATTTTTTTATTGCTATATGTATTTCTTTTATTAGAAGCTAGAACTAAAGAATAAATTGAAATAAAAATCAAGTACGCAATAAATGATATCAAGGACAAATGAAAAAGACCTGAAGTATAATTAGTATAACAATAAGAATAAATCATTTTGCAGGCTTACAATGTATTTTATTGTTATGTAATTGTCACTGATGTTGATATAACTCACCCTGATCAGCATGGAACCTTAGAAATGTAAACAAGCCGGGCGTGGTGGCGCACGCTTGTAATCCCAGTACTTTGGGAGGCAGAGACCGGAGGATCCGGGTTCGCGGCCAGCCTCAGCTCTTGCTCTCTCTCTCTATCTCTCTCTGTCTCTCTCTCTCTCTCCCCTTAGTGAGGCCCTCCGCAACTTCGTGAGACCCGGTTTCAAAATAAAGTATAAAAATTAGGGCTGGGGGCGTAGCGCGGAGGTTGAATGCCCCTGTGTTCAATCCCCAGTACTACCACCAAAAAAAAAAAAAAAAAAAAAAAAAAAAAAAAAAAAAAAAAAAAGAAATGTAAACAAACAAAAAAAGGGCTACTATGACTAGGAAAATACCCAAGAAAAATGCCAAACATTGTGTACAAAACTGCAAAAGTTAAAGAAAAGCATTTGTAGTGGAATTGGATCCATAATAAAAACTTGCTCTTATTTCCTGATAAAAATAACATGAATCAGTAAGCTCTACTGAAAATGTACAGTTATCTTTAATCTGTTTTTCAAATTGACTAGCAAAATATGTATGTATTAGCATGGTTATTGAACCATAAAACACATTATTTGTTGTTTTATTCAAAGATGCGTCTGCTAAAAATCTTATTATCTATACCTGCAGCCATAACTAAAGAGAGGTATGTAAAACTGATATTGCTTCCTATATCATATGGACTAAAAATAACTCCACAATTAAAGAAAATCAAACCTGTTTGGTACTATACTCTACTTTTATATGAGTATCACACCATCCCAAATATTATGTACACATTTAGGAAGGGGATGTTCTTAAGTAATCAGTTTTTGAGAACCCATTGATTCAGAACATCAGTGTAATTTTGTACATTACTGCTTTTTATAAGTGTTTCATTGTTCAGTGAATAGCTAAATAATGTCATGTCATTTATTCCTGAATTTCCAACTTGATCAGGATTTCTGGGATGTGCTTTAATTAGCATTACTGATCTAATATTCCTACATATTCACCACTTTCCAACTCATTTCTTCTGCTACAAATAGATTTGCATTTCTCATGAAATTTTCTTTCTTTGCCTCTGGGTCTTTTTTCATACCTACATAACGGGCCTAGCATAGTGACTAACACACATAGGGCCACAAATAATACTGGTTTGCCTGGGGCTGATCAGTTTCCGAGGACATGGGACTTTCAGTATTAAAGTCAGGGAAAAAAACCAGGCATATTAGGATGATTTTGTCATTCCAACCATACTATGTTTTTGAGGTAAAAGTTTTTTACTCACATCATTTTCAATATTTTTTAACTCAAATGCACAAAATATATAAAAATCCCTGAAGCATTTGGAAGATTTGTGTTCATGAGATCTCCTTCATCTAAATGCCACAGTGTCTCCTCATATAAATCGCTTTATTGCCCTGAGCATTTGTGCATAACTGTAAGTGCTTGTTCTGAGTACTATTGCACTTGTCAACCATACCAGAATGCAGATAAAAAAACACCTCCATGGCTATATTTGAACATTTTATTGTATAAGTACCTGTAAAATGATACCTACTCCTAACTTGGTTTTACGAATCAAGTGTGGTAAAATGTCTAAAAGTCAAAAGGCATTTTATTCAATAATTATGGTGGGATAATTTATTCCATTTAAGTCTTTATGTTTTGTTTTGAATTTTGCTATTTTTTTATTTTTCATTTCATTGCCTAGATGTTATGTTCTGTTTGGTCAAGAGAAGATTATAAAGTTTAAAGGCAACTTCCATTTTTGCAGACTGGTGTCTGGAGTCATGCAAGAGGGACAGAGCTAGAAAGGTCTGAGAGACAAAGTCATGCAGTGCATGGGGCAGGGACTGACTTATGGGGCCTGGGGAAAAATTAAAATACAGGTCCCCTTGCTGAAAAAGCAGGAAGAATGATTCTCTCCTTTCGTGGTCTCTCTCATAACTAAGTCCAATATTTTAAAATTTGCTTTTTTTTTGTGGTACTGGGGAATGAATCCAGGGGCATTCTACCTCCAAGCTGCACTTCCATACACTAGTCCTATTTTATTTATTTTTTATTTTGAAACAGGGTTTCATTAAGTTGCTGAGGCTGGCCTCAAGCCTCTGATCCTCCTGTCTCAGCCTCCCAAGAGCTGGAATTACAGCCATGCTTCACTACACCCAGTTTAATAGTTGCTCTTACTATCATCCTCCCTCAGAACAGGATTACTCATGGGAAACTGAAGACCCTCCCAAGGGCCTGGGGTCCCACTCTATGACTAGTTTCATGGGGCAAGTTCCCAACCCTGATTTTCTCCACACCATATCCAGGGTTCTTCTGGGGGGAGAGGGTGTCGGTGGTCTCTGAGTGGAGAATAGGAAGCCAGCTGCCTAGAACTTGCCCAGAGGAGGCAAAGAGGTTCCCCAGGCAACCATGTGTTCATGCTCCCAAAGCCCCCATATACGCTTTATTCTCCCATCAAATATCAATTACCAAATACAAATTCAAAGATAAAATTATTTATGGGCACAGTGACACATGCCTATGATTCCAGTATTGGGAATTTAAGACAGGAGGAACACAAGTTCGAGGCCACCCTCAGCAACTTGGCAAGACCCTGTTTCAAAATGAAAAATAACTTTTAAAAAATGCTGGGGTGTAGATCAAAGGTAGAATACCCTGGGTTTAATCCTTGGTTTTAAAAAATAAGATGAAATTATTAAGTGTTAAGACAGTAATAAAGGATCATCAAATTCCAAGTAGCTGAGGGTGGCACTCTGTCCAACTGCATGCACTGCTTGTGCAGCCACGAAGCTTCCCTGGGTGGGAGGAGATCCCTGGTGACTAAGAAACTGGAGGGAGATGCATGACTTCTGCAGCTGACAGAAAAGTAAAGGGTAGGCTGAGAAAGGAGAATCACAGGTTTGAGCTCAGGCTCAGCAACGTATGTGAGGCTTTCCGCAACCTAGAAAACAAAAAATAAAAATGGCTGGGAGTGTAGCTCAGAGGTAGAACACTTCTAGGTTCTATCCACCCCCCCCCAAAAAAAAAACAAGTAAAGGGTATCCAAGTCTCATTCCTGGCAATGATGCTCTACAAGGAATGAAACAACAGGGAGATGAATATTAGATGCATCTAGAGAGATAGGGAACACATCTTTCTGAAGCTCAAAACTATGAAATTATTCTCCTGCTTAAAATTGACTTTAAAGGGTCATGTGATCCTTGATAACACAGATGTCAATGACAATGGTAACCTGACAGGAAAGGCTCCTCCTCAAATTTTGTGCAATACATGAGAATCTCAGATTGTTGCCCAGTAATGGGGCAGAAAGAAGTATCACTGTAAAAACAACTGCTTCATTTCCAGGCATTCTGACAGGACGGAGAACACAGTGCAAGGTTTTATGTGATTTAGTGAAAATAACATAGTGTGACTTTTCTTACACACAGAGTTTGGAAGTAATATATAAGAAGTTTCTGCCTTGTCAAAAATTTTAACAACTTGTTTATAAAAATATTCATTAATGTCATTAATAGCTAAAGTTTATTATCACTATGCATCAGATGCTGCTATATTAGTTTTATGTTCATTAATTTATATAATCCTTATAGCAATCATGTAAAGAATATAATGCTATTATCTCCCTTTTACACATGAGAAAATGCAGACAGAGGTTAATGAATTGCCTAAGGTCATATTGCTCCCAACTGTAGAGTCAGGATTCAGCAACAAATAAACAGGCAACAGAACCCATCACAGGAACTGCTAATTTGCTTGTATTAAAGTAAATTGAAGGTCTTTAGTAAACATCTTCTAGCATTTTGGATATTTGGCCTCAACTGAAAATCGATAGCAGGAATAGAATATGAATGTGCATTTTGAAATTTTTGAGTCCAGTTTTGAAATTAGTTTTTAGTGTTTTGGTAGTTTGAGAAATATGACAAGAGAAAATATCATAGAATTTATTACTACAAACCCATAATAGTTTTTTGAAATTTGAAGTCTGGCTTTATAAGTCCAAACTGAACTATTACAAATGGGAGATAAATATATTTTACAGTGGTTTATGCAATAATACACAATTTGATTGATCAGAATATATGTATGCCTGAATATTCTTAATATAGAGTATGATCTATTTAACCCTATGAGATTCAAAGAGGAAAAAGCTGAAATAAAACATTAATTCACTTCAATTTCGGTGGAGATTATTTGTAAGCAAATATGTTGAGGTAAAATTAAATGATTATTATAGTTTGCCTTAATAACATAATAGCATAAATAAAAATAACATAATAAAAATCCTATTTGATTTTTTATTCTTTCTGAACATTAGATCACATAATTTAAGAAAGTAGTGAAAGGGAATTCAATGTTTCTCTACAGTCTTCCCCAATATTAATAGCTTAATATAGTTTTAAAATTATAAATAAAATTTGAATTACCAACTTTAAGGTTTAACAGCCATTAACATACTGACTTCCTAATGAGTTTTTATTTTATTTCATTTTTTTGCGGTACCGGGGATTGAACCCAGGGGCATTCTACCTCCGAGCTACACCCCCGGCCCTATTTTGTGTACTTTATTTTGAAACTGGGTCTCACAAAGTTGCAGAAGGCCTCACTGAGTAGCTGAGGCTGGCCGTGAACCCGGATCCTCCGGTCTCTGCCTCCCAAGTACTGGGATTACAAGCGTGCGCCACCACGCCTGGCCCTAATGATTTTTTAAATGTTAAAGTATTTCATTTAACTATTGCTATGCAACACACATTGGTAAACAGAACAACTTGTTATTTACTTTGAAAGCCCATTGATTAAAAAAATATTAATGACTATGTTTATATGAAATTTGAATTTTTTAAAGCTTTATGTAACAATCTAGAATACCAAAAGAATATGTGACAGTTATATGTCATGAGGAAACAGAAGAAAGTACTTTAAAATCTTTTGTATGGAGGCTTTTTCAGTTTCTACTGTTTGTTTGCTATATCATGTATATTTTATTAATTGAATAAGTTGTTCCAGAAATGTAAACATTTAATTAAAAGATTGTAACCCTAGTATCATGCTATTAATTATTATAATAATTTTAAGGTTCACTTTAAAACATAGCCTTCTTAAACATATTATCCACAAACATATAATAATACTTACTTGTCCAAAATTGAACTTTCTAGAATCTGAAATACTTTAAGGCATTGTTTCATTGTGGATGAGAATAGTTTTAAAGTTAATCTTTACCATGTTAAATAGAGAATTCTAAAAAAAAAATGGAAGTTCAGTTTAATGGACATTCATTATTTGGCTGCCTAGTATCTCTGTTAACAGTACACTAAATATGTTGTTTGGAGCCAGTTTTCCTCCATCTCAGTCCATCTGGTTTAAGGACATCTCCAACATTGACTTCAGAAATACATCATGGACCCAGTTGCCTAAGCAACACCAAAAAGCCTCAATCACCTAAGTAGTTCAGGGATGGGAAGGTAGAACAAATCGGTCCAATCATAGTGCATCTTTTTTTTTTTTTTGGTGGTAGTACTGGGGATTGAACCCAGGAACATTCTACCTCTGAGCCACACTCCCAGCCCTTCTTATTTTTAATTTTGAAACAGGGTCTCACTAAGTTACCATGCCCTATCCTCAAACCAGTGATCCTCCTGTCTCAGCCTCCCAAGTTCTGGGATTACAGGCTTGAACTACCATGCCCGGCATCAGAGTGCATCTTAAGTACTGTGATGCTATATGGAAAGTCGCTTGTCTTCAGGGACTGAAACTTGTAGGATAGGTGCCTTAATTTCTATCTCTGCATAACAAATGATCACAATCTTTGTGGCTTGAGACATCACCCCTTTGTTTTCTAACAGTTTCCATGGATCAGAAGTCAGGAACTCAGGCTCAGGTTATCTGCATCCTCTGTTCGAGCAGCACACAGCTGCAATCAAGATTTCAGACAGGGCTATGGTCCTATCTATGACTTTAGATCCTCTTCTAAATTCATCCAGGCTGTATGCAGAATTCAGGTATAGAATTTCTGGTGATTTCTATCATCTTTGAGACCACCAGAAGACTATCTCTCTGATGCTTCATCTTTCTTTAAAGGGCTCATTTGATTAGGTGAATGTGATGGCTAATTTTGTGTCATCTTGACTGGGCCACAGTGACAAGATACATGATTAAACCTTATTCTAGATATTTCTGTGAGTGTGTTTTTGGATGGGATTCAAATTTATTGTGTAAAGAAGAGTGCCCTCCACAATGGGAATGGATGCCATCCAATCAGATTGGAAGCCAAATATGTTTCCCACTGTCAATGTAAAAATAGCTTGACTCCATTCCTATGGCTGAAATTCTTTTCTGTTTTGTGGAGGGGATGAGGAGATGATTAGAATGGTGAGCTTGAGTGAATTCCCATATGCTTCCATGCCAACATTGACAGATCTCCTATGGATTCTTGCAAAAAATAATTAAAGGTAATCTTATCCTCATTTAGATATGAGGTACTATGACACCAGGTGGTTTCTCAAAGACCGACCACTAACATAAGTGCCGCGCCCGCGCAGCCTTGACTGAGTTTCTGCGGAGGGTGTCAGGATTGATCACACAGGGACACAAGCTTGAGGTTGAAGGCTCACAGTTAATACTGCCGCCCGACTTTATTTAGCCCAGTCCTTATATACCTTCCTAGAGCATCAGAAAAAGATACAAAGTCCTTTCACCATACAATGTTAACATTTGTCTGGGCAAACAGAATGTTCCCGGACAACCTT